>JAPFRW010000137.1:0-238771 GCA_030778065.1 Akanthomyces uredinophilus | reverse complement strand
GCCGTCGCCGCCGCCGCCGTCTTCGGCATCGCCGCGCAGTACGCCGTCGAGCGCGCCGAGGTCCGCGGGCCCGGCTCGTTTGTGCCCGCCTTTCTCGACGAGCTCTACTCCATCAGCCGCGCCACGGCCGAGGGCGACTTGAGATGGCTGGTGCTGGCGCGGGTGCAGGGCGTGCAGGTGGACGACGAGGCGCCTTGAGGAGGGGAATTGGTAATTGTTACCATGGCTTGTGGGAATCTCTGAGAGGGGTACTATATTTCACTGAATGAATGCATAATGTACAGAAGGAAACGACAACCAATATCAAGCTACAGTACCGCGCATGGCGTTTCTTACCCAAAATTGCCCAAACATGAGAGTGGTATATATAAATCCCTTCAAGGTCAGACGAGGGGTTGCAATCTGCCTCGTGTCATGACAAAGAAAAGATGCCAACAACTCCTAAAACGTGGTGGTGTGTTGCCACAACAAATAAACTTGATGCGCCTAATCTCAATCGCTTGTAAAAAACCCCAACCGCAGCATCAAATGCCGTTCAGTCGCTAAATATCATCCATCGCCTGTAGTGCATGGTTGCTTGCTATATATGATCCATTACCCCATCATCGGGCTGGTTGTCTGCCGGCAGGCCTTTTTCTTCTTTCTAACCAGACATGATTTCGTCATTCATGTTCCAGGCCGTCTCGTTGACAATGTCAAACCACACCGACTCGTCCAGCTCGCCCAGCAGCGTTTGTGAGGAGCCCGGCGGGCCTGGAATCCCGGGCAGGGCGGCGGCCGCCGCGGCCGCCATGTCGCCAGAGTGACACTGCAGGTTGACGAGCTCGCGGGCGTTGAAGAGCAGGCGCAGGAGCCGCTCCCAAGGATCCTCGGCAATGGGCGGCGCGACCTTGCCTCCGCCGGCGGTGCTGGCGACCGTGGCGGGATCTGCGCGGCGCTTCTCGATGATGAGGGCCAGGTCGTTGATCTGCCAATGCAGCATGTGCGTGATGGTGAGCTCCGAGGCGACGTGCTTGGCGTCCCAGCCGGGCAGCTGCAGCGTGAGCAGCTTGATGCTGGTGATGAGGCTGTAGGCGACGTCCGACGTTGTCAGGTTGACGTACTGCGGCTTGTCAATGTCGCGGTTGATGAAGCGCGCGCGGAAAAAGGCCCTCAGCGAGCGGATGCACGACCAGAGCATTTCGAGGCGCGCTTCGACTGGCATTCTGGCCGGGCCGCAGTACTGGTCCGACAGGGCAATGTCGGTGAGCAGAATTTCAGAGATGAGTATATGACCGTTTAATGATGCTGATATCGAGCATTAGCGAAAAGAGGCCGTGAGTATAGGGTAAGTAGAAGTGACTCACCATCATCCTGTAAGTGTTTGGGTAGCGTTTCACGAAAGTTGTTAATCTGTTCTTGAAATGTCTGTACCATGACTGGAATGGGAAGCGGTAGTTGCTGGTTGGGGTCAAACGACATGGTGAGGGCGATATTTTGAGCAATTTGCTGCGATTTGACGAGCTTGATGAGAAACACGTCCGAGGGGTATTCAGCGGCATTCTCCAAGGTTTTGAGGCACAGCTCGACGTGAGATGTGTTCATGAAGACGTCTGTCTTTTTATTCGTGGCAAACACGCTGTGTAATTCTCTTGTTAGAATACAGTCTTCTCTTCCACATTGAATGACAAGTTTGCCACAGCAGACACGACTCACATTGTATTTATATAATATGTGGCGGCGTATGCTCTCAACGGATCGAGCTGCGAGTAGCGCGCGTCGCTCGGTAGCGGATCGCAGTTGGGAGAGCTGAGGTTGACGCACATGGAGCGCGCCAGGAAGAGCAGATTCGTCAGCTGATGGCCCTTGACGGCGTATTGGTACCAGGCAATGAGCAGCTGCATGCCCTGCAGCAGATCCAGGGTCTTGACGCCTTCCACCACGGCCGCGCGGGCGATATCCGACAGCAGCTCGCTGCCGAGGCGCGTCTGGCGCGCGGCGTCGAAAAAGGTCGCCGTCAGCATGATGGCCTTCCAGAGAAACGGACGCTTGTCGCGGAGGTCTTCCGACGTCATGTCGGGCGGCACGACAATAAAGGGAAAGGTGACGGCCCAGAGCTCGTGGTAGTCGGCGAGCAGGCCCGTGGCGTCCTCGGGCAGCGGCCAGATGGAGTCCATGTGCTGAAAGGCCTCGGCCTCCCATCCGGCTGGTGACGCCGACTTTTCCTTGCCGCCCCCTTCGCCGCCGTCGCCGGGCGAGCTGGCCGGGTTGGGGAACCAGTGCTGTAGGTTGACAATCTCGACCAGGTCGCTCTGGAGGTCGGCGCTCTTGACCGTCTTGGCGCTCGACGTGGCGCGCTCTGAATTGGTGGCCGCATCATCGGGCGTGGGCAGCCGGGCGTGGCCCTGGCCGACCTGCGAGGACAGTTCATTCAGTCTCTTCTCCAGCTCTGCGACCCTGGACCGCTTGGGCCGCTTCTTGATGCGCGGCGGGGCCGGCGGACGTGAAAAGCATTCTTTATTCAGTCTTTGACATCTGAAATGAGGAAAGAGAAAGCTGGTCAGTATACTTTTCATTCAATTTTCATTCATCTTCATTTTCTGCTCGTCCAACAGCCATTGCGCACATCGCCGGGCCCCCATCCGCATAGCCAAAGAGGGCTGCGGGGGGGCCCAGCCCACCATGCATTTTTTGGCATGTGATGGCCAACAAAGCAATCTCTCAACAAAAAAAAAACTCACCTCTCGCATTTGTCGGCGTCTGTGTTGCCGGGAATGCATCGCGCTTTTGCTTTTGCGCAGGTCGTGCAGGCCTTGGGGCCTTTGTTTTGCGCGGCCTGCATTGCTTGGCTGGTGATGGTGGTTGGCCGGATGTGTCGAGCAGATGCCGTGGGTAGGGTGAGCTGCCGAGGGCGCTGTAGGTAATTGAGATGGGTGGACAGATTATGGGCCGAGACCAGGCGACATTGGTCTGTTGGTAGAGTAAATTCCGAGGGGCAAGAACTTGAGCGCCCTTGAGAAAAGCAAAGTCGTCGTCAGTCAGACGAGTCGCGTCACAACGTGAGTGAGATTTCTCGCGTTTGAGTGGTGATAATAAAATGAAAAGAGAAGCCGGTAAAATAAGAGCCAAAAGTCAGGCAACGTTGTGTATGTGTAAAAGCCCACTTTGCCCGTCGACGGCTGAAGGAGGGAAGCGCGTGTAAAGACACGAATAGCGTGGCCAAGTTCCCCGTTCTGGCGAGTCGCAGGGGCGGGGGCTCCTTTTCTCCACGTAATAGTCGGGTGGCCGTTGCAGTTCCTGTCTTGTATAGACGTGTACGTATGTAGGTAGAAGCGAGGCCTGCGTGGTTGCGGGTGATGCCACCTAAAATAAAAGCTGCGCGCAGACGCTTCGGCCGGGCTGCTGGGGGACCCCCGAACCCGCCTTTTTCCCCAGATCGGAGCTAGATGTATCAATGACAGAAAAGCTGCTGCTGCTGCTTAATTGCACAGTGGCAGCGGTTTCGATATGGACGACAAGAGAGAGCTTCTTCGAGGCGGACAGTTTTCATGTGTTGTCGATGTCGATTTTGTTTACTGTTGGCGAATGTCGTTCAAAGTTTCAGGGGCCAGCTGTCCTTTTGTCCTCTAATTCATGGCAACAAGTCAGATAAAAACAATGCACCGGCAATCGCAGAATCATACCATCGAACAACCCTGATCTCTGCCTTTTGCTGCGCGCCGTGCGCTGGAGGGGACGGCTGACCATTCGCAGCCGCTGGTAGGCGGTTCCTCGGCACGGAGGACTAAATTGGCCCGCGCATCCGGCCGCCTGCTGGCGGTACCTTTTCTGGGGTTGCTTTTCCCTCCAGCTGTCTGGTTAGCTGCCGTGCTGCCCTAGCTATCCCCTGCCTGCGCTGGTTAGACTAATCAACGACTCGGCTAATGGTCGACCGGACGAATGTCACTGCGTCCCCAGTTACCAGGCTGCCAGGACACTTCAGCGCTGTAGGCACCTGTGCGCACGAGTCAAGGTGACTCAAGCAACCATCTTTGCCTCTGTACCTTGTTAGTGATAGCCGATGGGCTGATTTCTAGCTGCAAAACGGTCCAAGCTGCTGGCGAGTACAGGCTGCATGACTCCCCTCATACCCCAGACCTGGTTAGGAATGCTGCAGCCTAAATTTCTAGGCACGAATCCACAACCGAAAATACACACTGCCACACCTACTGTCTCCAGCAAGGGCAACGAGTCAATTGGGTGCACATCGGTACGTACCTAGCTGCCACTGACAAGCCCAAGTCCAAGTTGGTTATCTTCCCCAGACTCGGCAAAAGCATGGCCAGGCACGGCAGGCTGGGGAAAGCTGACACTAGCCCGTCTCCCATTACCACCTCGCATGAGAAAACCAAGTTTAGCTCCCGCAACTACTCTCTACAACAACGATCCAATTGGCTCAGTCAATGCCGAGGATATATAAAACACTGCCAGAAAATCATCACACATAGCAAAGTACGCGTAGTACGGCTCATGTCACGTCACTGGGGGCGAGAGCCTGACAAGGCTCGATTAAACTCTAGCTTTCCATGTCCAAACGACGGATGCTCGTGCATCACATGTTTATTGATTCGCTGGGGCTGGCACGGAGCAATGCCAGTCCCTGCGGCTATCAAAGTAAAAATCATCCAAAAGAATAAAAGCATATGTATTACCGAGGAAATCGGCATACATTTACATAGAATGGAAATGAGATTGGGCCGCCTCACCGGTCATTCGTAGAGTACGCAGCAGTGCTGCTGCCTCTAAGCGGCAGCCACGCCAGCGGCGCGAGCACCAGCCGACTCACGCTCGAGGAGCGCTTCGGTGAAGCTCGTACCGTTCTTGACCTGTCCAGTCGCCATCATTTCCTTTCTAGCCTGCTCAATTCCGAGCTGCTTATCGGTCCACAGCGCCGCTTCAGTCGCGCCCTCCTCGCCGACGCCAATGAAGCCGCCCTCAGCAGCCCACTCAGACGTTCTCTTGATGCCAAGCCGGGTCCAGATCTCGTCCACGGCAGCAACCAGCTCGTCGCGGTACTCCTTGATGTGTCCGGGCGTGGGCGTGATGCGGAGGCGCTCTTGGCCAACGGGGACCGTTGGGTAGTTGATGGACTGCACGTAAATCTGGTAGTCCTGGAGAAGCATATCCGAAGCAGCCTTGGCCAGCTCAGCGTTGCCAACCAGGATGGGGATGATATGAGAGGGGTTCGGCATGACGGGAATGTCACGCGCATTCATCTCCTCCTTGACGGCGCGCGTGTGAAGCTGCTGCAGTCTGCGGTCGCCGTCGTATTCCATTTGATACTCAATCGATGCCTTGGCTCCAGCCATGGTCGCGGGGGGCAGAGACGTAGTGAAGATGAAGCCCGGAGCCAGAGAGCGAATCATGTCAACAAGCTTGGTGCTGCCGGCAATGTATCCTCCCACGCAGCCGTAGGCCTTGCCCAAAGTGCCGGTGATAATGTCGATGCGATCCATGATGGTGCCGCGGGGCATGCCCTCCTTGTGCGCCTCCCAGTCGAGGTGCTCGGCAACACCAGCGCCGCTCGGGCCGTACATGCCGACAGCGTGAACCTCATCGAGAAACGTAATGGCGCCGTACTTGTCGGCGAGATCGCAGATGGCCTCAATGGGTCCGATCGAACCGCACATGCTGTAGACGGATTCAAAGGCAATAATCTTGGGCACGTGCAGCGGCAACGACGCAAGCTTGGCCTCGAGATCGGCAACGTCGTTGTGCTTGAACACAACCTTCTTGGTGCCAGAATGTCGGATACCCTGAATCATCGAGGCGTGGTTCAGGCTGTCGGACAGAATAACGCACTCGGGAAGCTTGCTGCCCAGAGTGGCCAGGGTAGCGTCGTTTGCGACGTAGCAGGACGAAAAGACAAGAGCCGCCTCCTTGGCATGCAGCTTAGCCAGAGTGCCCTCGAGCTCGACCGCGTGCCTGTTGTGGCCCGAGATGTTGCGCGTGCCGCCAGCGCCGGCGCCATACTCGTCAAGAGTCTCGTGCATCTTGTCGAGGACGACCTTGTTGCTGCCCATGCCGAGATAGTCGTTGGCGCACCAGACAGTGACCTTTTCCTCCTTGTTGACCATGTGGGCGCGGGGAAACTCCTTGGCCAGGCGATTGATGTTGTTGAAGTAGCGATACGACTTGTCTTTGTGCTTCTTGTCGAGCTCGTTGGTGTAAAAGCCGTCGTAGTTGAACTTGGTGCCGTTATTCGGGCAGGCGGCGGCGGCGGCCGAGGCGGCAGTCGAGGCCTCCTTGCGATGGAGCGGCATGGTCGGTGGCATGGGCGCTGTTTTCGATGCGTGTTAGCGAATCCAGGCGCCATTACAGATTGGCACTCGCCGCAGCAGCGCGCCCCCGTCAGAGAGAATATACGTACCATTGTCACGGCCGTTGAGAAAGGGTGTCTCAACGGCGCGAGCCTCCTGGTTGCGGCTGGTGTGGATGCTCGCGCGGCCGGGCTTGCCGTTGCCGGAAAAGGCGCGGAGGCCGGAGAGCGCAGCGTACTTGGACGACTGCACGGCGAGGGCCTTGCCCATCACGGGGCATCGATGCGCAAACACCTGCAGCTTGGACATGGTGCCGCCGCAGGGCGACGAGGGCTTGGGGCGGGCCGTCGTCGACATGGCGCGGAGCGTCGCGGGGGACGCCGCCTTGAGGAAGGGGCACATGGCCCTGGACTGACGAAGAACGGTATCCATGACGGCGGAGAAAGGTTGATTCGATCGTGGACGAAAGTTTGATGGTCGTCGTTTCGAGAATTGATGAGTATTGAGTATGAATGGGCAGCACTGGTCAGAAATATCGCAGGGCCCAAGGGGGGGGGTTTGTTCGTGCGAGGGGGGCAATTTTTTTGGTTTTATTAATCAGGCAATAGGAGTATATCGTGCTAAACAGATCATATGCCTCGAACTGTGACAATGGGCGTACGAACGGCAAAGGGAAAACAGGAAGAAAAGGTTCGTCTCAACGTCAGATGCGAATGGGAAAAGAGAGATGAGGGTGGCGGAAGCAAGGGCGAAAACGGCACACGGGGTTTGACTTTGTCATTTTGTGTCCAGCGGCGGGACTCCCCTACTTGGTGCTAAATGAACCAAACCTAGCGCCATTTCGATGGCGGCGGAACCAGACTGGGCCGGTCGCTAGCCCCAGCTGCGTGTTCTGAATTCGCAGCGCTCTGACTGGCTGGCTCTGGGTGCCGCTTTTATCACACTGCTTGTCTCTGCATCATCAGCCCTCAAGCGGCCGCAAGGTAACGGCCAGGGCATAAAACAGTGCAAATATTGCCTGCGCGGATGCGAGGAATCCGGCATGGCGTGGTGTGGCAATGGGTCGTTGTTGCGCAGGACCCGGACCTCAGCACTGCAGGCACCGCAGCACGCAGTCACCGCCACGCCCTAGAACCCACGCCCGATGCCCTGTAGTTCGGGGCCTTTCAGCGCTGTTCCCACCCAATCCACAGCGGGTCACCCTGGCGTAGGCTCGCTGTTCGGCGTGCTGTTCGGCGTGTGGTCTGTTCGGTGGTGCCGCGCCGGGCTCGGCCTGAGTGAGCTGGTCCACCACCCAAGTAAACTCTGGCTCTGCGGCGAGACCAGAGGGGTTAAAAGCGGCACTCCATCATGCATCTGACAGCATCACGGAAGTCTCGCACTAGCCGTGAAAATAGTCTTCCGTCTGGGGAAATAACAAATTGCTCTCGCTTTATTGGCTGGAGTGCCTCGTCTTTTTGTGCCCCTGTCTTGCTTTCGCCCGACGCCTCCGCATCTCACCGTCATTACAATGGACGACTGCTTCCATAATTCTACCAGTACGGAGCACTTGGATACGACTTTACAGCGCTTGGCCCGGACCGGCATCTCACAAATCCCATGCTCCATTGAATAACAGCTCTCAATTGCTGCCAATGCTATAATCGCGGAATAAGCTAGGTAGGTATCATCCGTATCGAAATGCAAAACTCTCCATTGTCCTCTGCAAAAATGGCCAGCAAATATCTGCCCAAACGCCAGTTTATTTCCAAGTCATGCGCCAGGCTCGCCAGCTTCGTCCAATGCAAATCTGCCTTTTCCCATTACCCCCTCGCTTGGCCTCAACTCCCACCAAAAGCAAATCGTTTGCAACTCGTCCACTATTACACTCGTTTGTTGAGTAAGCTCTCCGCCAGCCGTCCATGGCCACTCGTCCCGCCCAGTACTTTGCTCGCCCAGGATGGAAGGTCCGGCGCTCGTTCGGCTCGCACGTCGTTTCGCATGTCCGATGCCCGTCGCATTACTCGCGCGTCGTCCATTGCCTGTTCTTTGTTAATCCTATTATCAACCCATCGGGTCGGCGATCGCATAATGTTCGAAAGGCTCTTTTCTCGTAATGTCATGTCAGTTTTTGCTTTCTTCTTCATCGTCTGGGTGCTGAGCCTCTTCTTGGTCGGAGCGTCGTACCTCGGGGTCCTTTGGCTTGCCCCCCATTTCAATATTGGCCAAGAACCATTCGTCACGGATACTTTCCTGCAGCTGAATGCGGGCTTGCATGTTTTCCTCATCGGCGCGGCTCAAGAAATTTCCAGAAAGCTGGCCCGATGCAATCGCGAGAAGAACCTTCTGGTTGCCGAGTTTTCCAGACAGCAAACCCCAGCGTAGAGTATCGTGAGAGAGTCCTTTCTGCTGTTTTTCTAGCTCGGCTTCAATGTCATTGGTGATGGAGGCAGCCTTCGAGGCCGTATCCAACAGGAATTGTGGGTGCTGTGTCCCAAGTGAGGTAAGCGCAAAGGCCAGCTTTTGCTGAAATTTCTCCCGCGCGGCTCGGCATGACTGCTCGCTGAAGGCAGAGACGCCATTGCTGCGCAAGGGGTAGACTGGGGTGAAATCAGAACCGCCGCTGGTGCCGTAGTAGGTGTTAGCTCCCAGGATTGGCATTGGTGCCGCCGAATACGTCGGCGCAGGGACCTGCCCAGACGCGTCGCTGATTGTAGGCAAGCCGTTTCCATTTGAGGAAGAAGCGGTAGTGGATTCAAGCCTGCCACGGCTGCCATGAGGGTTAAGCTTAAGAACTGGCATTGGCACCCCTGCGGGCGTCTGTGCCACAGGGGCCGAAGCTGGTGGCGCAATGACACTGGAAAGCATCGGCGTTTCAAAAGCATGGCAGGGTCGGTCTGGAAACCAGTCCTTGTTCGGCTTGCTTGACGCGATATTCGAGACGAGTCTCTGGTTACTGGCAACCCTCTCTGCTTCCATCACTCGGATGTACTTCTCCGGATCCGTCATACGCAGGTTGTGCCGCTCCACCATGCTGTCAGCTTCCTGACGCTCTTCAGCTGTGAGAGTTGCCGTCTCGTCTTCTTCTTCGAACGTGTCCGAAGACATGATTGACAGGATGGCTCTGCTTTTGTCATGATCCAGCAAATGGTCAAGAATGGAATCCTTGCCTTTGAATTCAAATCGGGCATCAGTGGCGTCAACATCTTTGATCAGATGCATCAAGTTGGCGAGCCGCTTTGACCAGCTGACAGGATTCTTCTGGTCAACTACTCGAGATGCGAGCTGCATCTTGAAGACTGCCTTGTTCTGCAAATCATCCTCGAACGAACCCGCAACCACGAAACGATACACAAACACAGGCTTCGTTTGACCGATGCGGTAGGCTCGGCCAATGGCTTGCTGATCTTGGACGGGGTTCCACTTGAAATCAAAGATAATGACTCGATTGGCACCGTGTATATTCAAACCGACACCACCTGCATTGGTGGAAATCAAGTAGACCATTTCATCCCCTTTGTTGAATTTCTTGACCATGTCCTGTCGCTTTGATATCTGGGTGGAGCCATCGAGACGACAAAATTTTCGGTTTTGTTTGTCAAAAAGAGAACTCAAGTAGTTCAAAGTCGGAATTGACTGGCTGAAAACCAAGACTTTGTCGCCGAGTCGGCTCGATTGGTCCAAAATCTTATTCAAGAGCTCAACCTTGTACGACAGCTCGGTCCGATCCAGGTTTGGAACAGTCGTCATCTTGAGGATGCGAGGGATCGTCTCCATGGGGAATCGTGCAACATCCCGCCCGAGGTCTGACTGGGTCTTGAGCTCAATCACCCTTTTGCGATACGCCGCTGGGTGTGCGCAAATCAGTGCCAAATGATTCAAAACACCAAATAAATTGGCCTGGTTGACCTTTTCTCCACTACTATGAGTGCCTTGCATGTACAGATCGTACAGGCTGCGTTGCAAATCGGTAGGTGGGACCGAAATGACAAATTCTTCTTTTGGCGGAAGCTCGTGCTTCAAACATGATTTGATAGTCGCGCGGTGCACCTTTGGCGCTGCAGTTGTTTTGAGAGCCTGGAGCAACTTCATGGCCTTTCTCTTCTCGTAGTTGGTAGAGTCATGATAGAGGCCCTGGTGAATAGGCGTAGCGTACATGTCGCGGAACTCTTGCAGCGGGCCCAAGAAATTTGGAGCAACCCAATTGATCATTGCGTAGTACTCCTCAACATTGTTCGCGAGTGGTGAGCCTGTCAAAGCGATTCGTGTGCTCGTCTTGAGCTCTGAGGCGACTTGTGTAATCTTGGCCTTTGGGCTCTTTAAAGTGTGAGCTTCGTCTGCGACAACGACAGTTGCGCGCTCGACGAGAATTCGATCGATGGTAACATTGTCCTCGTCGCCTTTTCGAAATCCAGACTTGAACATGGTGTATCCAATTATTAGCACACCGCCATGCGCCTCCCAGTCTCTGACGGATTTGAGTCTGTCGTAAGGGCTTTGCGCTGCACTAATAGTGACAATTTCTCCCAGCAGGCGCTCAGGAGCCCACTCATCAAACTCCTCCCTCCAGTTCTCAACTAGACCCGCCGGGCAGAGGACTAAGACTCTCCAATCTAGCAAATCTCGAGGTATCTGATCACGCACTGTAGGGTCTGGCGACAATGCAGACTCTCGCAGTGCCACAAGAAAGGTGATTGTCTGCATCGTCTTGCCCAAACCCATGGTGTGGGCTAAAAGACAGCCTTGGCGTCTGCTCTGGTCTTGCACGATGTGGTTCCAGAGAAACCGAACACCTTCAATCTGATGATCTTTGATGCGAGTCGAAATCTTTGGATGAACATAGATGAAGCCTTCGTTGTCCGCCTTGGATTCGTTGATGATGAATCGAGGCAACTGTGCAGCAGCGACATCAGATGGGCTCGCAAACTGCATACTTGCTAGGTTTTTGTCTCTGCGCTGCTCACGTTCTTTCGCGTCCCGAGCTTCACGCTCTCGAAGCTCAACGCCACTCTTGTCGAGAACAATCGCCTTTTTTCTGTTCTTTTTGGTGGTAACAGATTTGGAAGTAGCTTCGTCGGGCAGGTCATCTAGCTCCATGAGTTCGTCATCGAACTCGTCCAAACGAGCGATCTGGTTTCGCTGCGGAAATTCGTCTTTGATCGTGGCGAGAAAGCCGCAGAATGGTGGAAAAGACTCCTCCGAGTCTTCAAATTTGTCCACGTCTTTCTCGCTCATGTTCGAGACCTTCTGCTCTTTGTAATATCTGCACTTGAAGAAACTCAGATAAACAAGCGTCAAGTCAAACGCCGCATCAGGTGTCGTTGTCTGGTCGCTAGCATCAAGCCTCTCATGAGCTTTGTCGACCAAGCCCATCCAAATGTTGGAGATGCTGGATCCAGCAAGAGTCTGGAAAAGCGCCTCACGCCTGTCAAAGTCAAGCTTCCACAGAATGGAAATGACGAGGCGGAAGCGGTCTTTCTTCTCGGCCCAGACTTTGGGAGAAGTGTTGCCGATCTGCGCTAGAAGGGATTGAGTGACTGGATCAAAGGTGCTAGGCACCAACTTTACTTCAGCGCTTTCCATTTCGACGTCCGAAGCCTGAGTCAAATCAATAAATGACTCGGGTTGACTGGCGGGAGGGAGCATGATGGAAGAAGTAGGGCTGTGCGGCGAGCGCAGGTGTAAAGGGGAATGGCGGCCAGCTGGCGAGAGAGGGCTGCGTGCAGAATCTGCAAACGCAGGCTCGTCATCAAGGATAAAATTACTCAAATCTTCTTCCTCATCAGAACTGGAAAGCTCGTCTTTGTGAATGAACGTTTTGGGTCGGGGGAGATTGCGCTGTTGAGGTGGAGGTTTTGGTGGTGCACTCCGGAGGGAGAACAAGTTGATGAGCCACTCCTGGTGCAGCTTATCGACCACCGTTTGCTCGACAACGTGCAGGTGAAAACGCAGGTCGTCCTCCGCGTCCCAAGACAGCGCTATCAACTCTTTGGACAGCTTGCTCAGGCGATTGCGAAAATATTCTGCCTGTTTCAGCGCTGCGAAAGCCTGTTGGCGCAGGAGACCGTGTTTTCTCGCCTGAGTCCACAAACGATACGCCGCTCTTTGGTGCTTGGGGAGCTTCTTTTCTTCCCACACTTCTTTGATCTTGGCAAGTTCCTCCTTGATTACTTCCTCGACGCGCAATGAATCAAGTTTAGATGGGTCCGCCGGTCTGTTCTTCTTTTCCTCTTCCTCGTCCTCGATCTCACGAAGGGTATCTTCGTCGAAAGATGCTAGGTCGTCAAAGTCGAAAATCTCTTGGCCTTGGTCAGAAGGGGCGCCGGTATTGGCTCCCGACTGGATTTCGGAAACTTTTCGGTTGTTTTTCAGAAGATATCTTTTGACGATAGAGTAGATGGCCCTTTTTTTCCCGCGAGGCTGAGATGGGTTTGCGATTGAGCCAAAGGTGTCTGAGCCGCTATCGGAGTCGTAATGTGCATACAGATCTTGAGTTACCGCGTGCTTGCCTAGATATGCGGTGGGAGAGTCCCTCACAGGCGAGCCAGCACGAGCGACACGTGAAACCTGGACAGTTGCTTGCTGGGGCTCCTCAAAGCCATTCATTCGTGGGGCAGCAATGCCGGGTTGTATGTCGCTGACCAGCGTAGGGACCACGCGGCGAGGTTTCTTGCGAGACTCGTGGGATGTTTTTGATTGCCCCTGGGAAACAGTATTCAACTGGGCGGAGTCTGGAGTAGAGGTTGCCGGTGCACCTCGATATGGTGATGGAACCGGAATAATCGGCGTTTGAGCTTGCTGGGGAGCTTCAGGAGCGTTGCCGCTTTCGATACAGCTTTTTTCTTCGCGGAACTTGGGACTTTGATTTTGGAGATTCATAATCTTCCTCGCAAGTTTAGCCCGATGACGAGCAGCCTTGACAGCAAGGCATTCCATAAGCTCCTTTTTCGAAAAAGTGAGCTCGTATGTTAACAACGTTTCGCCATCGACGAGGTTCTCGCGCAAGCGCGACTCGAGCGCCGAGATATCATTAGCCCATTCAGCACCGTCATAGCACAGCTCCTTGCAGACCCTATCGATGTCCCAAAAGAACGGATCATTCAACGATGGCTGCGCCATGCTAGTCTCTGTCGTCGGACGAGCAATAGCTGTAGCCACCAGCCTCTCTTACTATGCCCTTGTTAGACTGGAGAAACTTCAGAATAGATTCTGGAATGCTGGATAGCATAGGATCAGAAATAGTTGCGAGTATCTGCAACGTACTTTACGCATTTGCAGAAGAGGTCCTCGGCAATCAAAATGGAAACGTCGTGCGATCGCAGTCGAGACGACTACGCAGAATAGCGGGAAGCGACGACTCGGTATTGACGAGACTAGTGAACCATGGAAACGACCGAGTAGCTTTGAGATGAATCACAGAAGCTGTGATGGGCGAAGGCCTCTCGAGTGAGGGAGGTGTTGCGAGAGTGGGATTGTCTGCAACGACAGACAAAGGTGAGGCTCAGTGACTGTGGGCGTTTGCAGGAGGTGCTGAGACCGGCGAGCGAGCTGGCACGCCTGGCGGCCTTTCCTCGCTTACCGATTGTTGCTGCAAGTCGAACCCGGATCAAGCACACGACGCAGCGCGCTCAGAGCTGCTGGGGCGATTTGTTTCACAAGGTTGAGGCGTATTTCGATAGAGCAGTCGCAAATTATCATGTTGAAGCTGTCACAAAAATTTAGTGGGCCGACGCACCAATCTACGCGCTATAAAGCGCCAACAGAGCCAGGGGTCACCATCAGCCAGCTTCGGAGCTATTCACGGTCAAGTCAGGGTCCTCTTCTCAGCCGCTCAATGCTTTTTGTGCATCATAGTCATCTCCTACAAAATTGCCTGCTTTAGGCGTCAAGAGGCCGTAGACTTCATATCTCATCTGGTGGAATAAAACTATGGGACGGGCTACTCCGTAGACATGTTTCACTGTAAAAGGCGAGAACATTGCAATTTCTAGCCTTCATTGACCAGACTCGTCGACTTTTCCCTGCCACTGAATCTCCTGGTGCGCAACCTCCATACGTCAGAAGACGTCTGCCATTACCTCCAACTGGCAAGTATGTAGTGCCACAAACCGCTTCGAGCAACGGCGGTGCCACTATTTGCGGAGGTGGTGAGCGAATAGCGATTAATAAGCTGCTCCAGCACCGCACCGCAATGGAAACGGATGGAGCTTCTGATCCGTCGATTCATAGTCTGAACCTTGGAAGCTATTTCGTAAATTCTCGTGCCGAGCCAGCGAGTTCTTGCCGGTCTGAGATTATCCCGCCAGAATCCAGGTCTTGACATTGTCATCTCGGAACCCTGCAGCATGTCCGGCATCACTGGGGCGACATACCCGCCAACGCTCTCGGCCGCAGAGACGGAGCACCTCGTCAACACCGTCAAGGACTGGTCCGCGGGCCACGGCCTGGTGGTTCGACCACCACCCACCGTGATCGCGGCAGAGGCCGATCCCAAGACGGTCGCTGCGATTCCCGCACCAGTCACCCTGTTCCCCAGTCCCTTCCCCAGACAATGTTTCGCCCAGGCCCTCGGTGTCCAGACCACCTACAATGAGCTCTACGCCGCCGTGAGCAGAAACGAGGAATTCATCGAGGACACGGTCAACCAGTGCGCACACCAGCATCAAGTACATTTGCGTTTTGTAAGCTAATGCGAGGACATGCCCCCAGGGTCATTGAGGGAGACGAGTTTATCAAGAACTTGTGGGCCATTCACCAAAAGGTCAAGGCCGAAGGCTACACACAGGTGAGACTCACCCTGCATTGATCGCGAACCGGATTCTCACGCGTCACAGTCACTGTCCCTGGGTATATTCCGTTCCGACTACATGGTGCATCAAGACACCACAACTAGCTCGCCTACATTTCAAGCGAAGCAAGTAGAGTTCAACACAATTGCCGCCTCGTTCGGCAGTCTCTCATACTACACATCCCGCCTGCACAAGTACCTCTCGACGAGAGAGTATCCTCTCTTGGGCAATGCCATTCCCACCGACACGATGGAGCTTCCCGGCAACGACAGCATCCCCGGTCTGGCCGCTGGGATCGAGACGGCCTTTTACGCATATCCCGCCTCTGAGCTGGGCCACACCAACTGCATAGTCTTCCTCGTCCAGGACGGCGAGCGCAACGTCTTTGACCAGCGCCACCTCGAGTACCGCCTGGCCGAGACCGTGCCCGAGGTGCCCCTCTTCCGCCTCAACGTCTCCGCCGTCAGGACGCAGACGTCCCTCGCCGACACGCCCCGGCGCCAGCTCCTGTACCACCCGCCGCAGTGCCCCAGCAGGACGTACGAGGTGGCCGTCGTCTACCTGCGCGGCATGTACGACCCCAGCGACTACCCGGACCAGGACGCGTGGGACGCGCGCTACCACATCGAGCGGTCCTCGGCCATCAAGTGCCCGACGGTGCTGACGCAGCTCGCCGGCACGAAAAAGGTCCAGCAGGTCCTGGCAACGCCGCAGCTCGCGTCGGAGCCGTCCGTCCTGCGCCGGTTCGTCAAGACCGCCGCCGCCGACCAGGTCGCCGAGCTGTCCAAGACGTTTACCAACATCTACCCGATGGACACGTCGCCCGCGGGCCTCGAGGCGCGCAAGAAGGCGCTCGACCCGAAATTGGCCGAGGCGTACGTGCTCAAGCCGCAGCGCGAGGGCGGCGGCAACAACATCTACAGAGGCGCCATCCCGGCGTATCTCAAGTCGATACCCGAGGCGCACTGGAGCTCGTACATTCTGATGGAGCTCATCACGCCGCCACCCGTGTCGAACCTAATTCTGCGCAACGGCAGCGTGGAGCAGGGCGGCGTCATCTGCGAGCTGGGCATCTACGGCGCCTGCCTGTGGGACCAAAAGACGGGTGAGATATATCATAATGAAATGGCGGGGTATCTGCTGCGCACAAAGGGCGACAAGAGCGAGGAGGGCGGCGTCGCGGCGGGTTTTGGCAGTATGGACAGCTGTCGTCTTGTTTAAAGAGGTTTTCGTTGGGCGGCAATCTGGGCGTTGAAGGAAGAGCGTAGCAAAAAGTATAGAGTATTGCTATTCGTATATTATATAAGATCCTGGTAAATTTTGGATAATCTTTTAAAATAGCGCTATATTCATCTTTTCTTGGTGCTACTGACGCTGCCGCCGCTGGCTTCCCGCGATGTGAGAATGGTCTAGTAGTGAAGGAGGAGAACCGAAAAGAAGTTAAAAACAAGAAAGGGCAGGGAAACGAAGAAGCATGCAGGAAAAAATTTAAGGGTAAGGCGGTTATTCTCACAATGGTATGAACTGGCTAAATGAAATGTGTTATAGTTAGTACTTAGCTTTCAGTGTGTTTACACGCAGGGTCAGCAGCACTGTGCTAGTTTAACCTAACAGTACGAATGGCGAAAGTTGCTTCCAATTATCAATACAAAAAGTATAGAAGTGTGAACTATTATGATCTTTCTGTTTTGCGATAGAATTCAAGTAGTTGTGACGCTTTATTACATACATCCAGATCATACTGTGGCACCGAAGACGTCCAGCACACATCTGGGGTATGCTGGACAAACGCACAAAGTAAGAGCCTTGACAAAAACAGATGCGCCGCCATTTTGTGAACCCGAGAGGAGAGTTGTACATTGTCGCGCAAGCACCATGCGCCGCGAAGCATCGCGCGTATAAGATGCGATTCCATAGTCAACCGTGATTCGGTCGATGCTTGGGCCGTTTACTCGCCCTGGGATTGGGGGCGCTTGAGGACCTCGATGCTACCTGCAGAGTTGTTAGCGTTTTGTCCCCAGTCCACAGATTATGACTGTCAAAGCTAGCCGTATGAGTTGGTACGTACGCTGGACAATGTTGAAGCTGTTGCGGGTCTGGCCCTCCTTGTCCTGGTAGGTGCCGGTGCTGGCATCACCCTCGACGAAGACGGTGGCACTGTAGATCCCCCTAAGTCAGCAAAAAAAAAAAAAAAAATAAGGTACGATTGCGCAGTGTCGGGACGACGCAGAGTAAGGCGCGCGCTGAGCGACGCGACAGAAACAAAAGAAGGAAAATGTACACACCCCTTGGGCAGGGTCAGGAGAAAGTCCTTGCGTGGACCCTCGGCGAAGCTGGTGACGCGGAACCACGAGGTCTGGCGGTTGTCGCGGGGGCCCGAGTTGCTGGCGACGGCGTACTTGATGATCTCGCGGCCCGAGTTGGTGGGCACGAGCTCGGGCGTGTCGGCGAGGTTGCCGATGATGGAGATGCGGGCGATGGAGCGCGGCGACGAGGTGCTGAAGGCGCGGGCGGCAGAGGCCACGGGGGCGGCGGTGCGGCGGAAAAGCATTGAGGACATTGTTGCGGTTGAGTGGTGGCTTGGGTGATGAAACTTTTGGGAGTGAAGAGAGTTGGAGGGCGTTTGCGACCGAGATGATGGTGGATTGGATGGATGAAATGTACAATGTATGGGGTTTGCGACGCCAAGATGCGCAAGGGCTGGCCTGAGGAAGCAAATGGCGTGGTGCGACGCAGGCAGCGTGGAGGTGCAAGAGGGGCCGCAAGATCGCGCGTCTCAGACGCGAATCCGGCAAACGTTAGATTAGGCCTGGGCTGCTGCGTCATGCTGATTGGCTGCGCTGGGGTGTAAGGGGTGCGCTGCAAGGGCAGTTTAAGTGGTACCAGCTTCACTGCGGGTGCTCTGCGGGTGGCACAAGTACTCTCTGATCGTCGCCGTCAAACGTTAGTTCTAGCCAAGTTAGATCCTTGTGACGCAGTGAATTTGCCGTGCTGCACGATGCGCCCGCCCACACGTCGAATGCAAGGCGTCGACCCTTTGCACACGCCATGCGTCGAGTTATTTAACTACCGGACCAGTATCTTTCTTGGCCGATTACCTCTACACGAGCTCTCTAGCTACGTCCCACAGCTGGACGTGGAGTGCCGTCTCTTAGCCTTTTGTCATGCTCTGTAGAAAGAAATCTCCACAGAGCCAGGTTGCATGAATTTCCCATTTCCCATTTCCCAAGTTTCAATCCTTTTTTTTTTTTGATTCGTTCCACCAACACTATTCCTCACCAAATCAGTTTCACGGGAACCTCGGCGAGTATTGACGACGCGCAATCGCGAGGGGCGGTTGAGCTCTCCCGAGGCGGTGCGACAGCCAGTCACGAACTACTAGAGGACATCTTGACTCGATACGTGCCACTCGGTCAATCACGCTTGGATAGATTCACTCAATAAATCTCATGGGCCTGGGCACTGAGACGACCCGCGACTGCGTTTTGGTCACTGCCTCCGCGCCATGCTCAACGTTGTCTTTGCCGCCTGGGGCAGGGTCCACCTGTTCAGCAACTTGGCCGTGGCGACTGGGGCGGAAAGGAGCATCCTCTCTGCCCGGTGCAGGATGCAAAATGTTCGTTCTCTCGTATGCTTGCCTGGTGCACCGGCCGGTGGCGAGACGGAACCCATGCGCAGCTTTCCGCACTATTGAGCGCAAGTGCCTTGCCTGCGACATGTTCGACGAGGTCGCGATCGGACCCCTCAACAACTTCCAACAGATGGGCAGTCGGGGTGGCCTCATCTGGACCAGCTTCTTCGTAATCAATCGGACCATGGACTATAACAGGTCCTGTTGAATGTTTCCAATGAGTGCGGCTTCGCCGCACCCTCGTACAACAGGGCTCAGGTTGCCACGAGCCGCCACTGTCACACACTGACAACGTCTACATGTCTTCCAGCCCTCTCGCGGGACGGGCTGGGAGAAACCACACAAACATGTAGCTGATTAGCCATCTTGCACCCTAGTGTAGTCAATCATGTGGCACTCTTCCGGCTTGATCCTAGCTTTTACGCCAAACAGCGGCAGCTGCTGGGCGCAGAGTCAGCTTCGGTAGTCAACGCGGACCGCATAATTACCACATGGGAAAGCTGCATGATGTGGAAGACGCAATTGATCTTCTGGATGTCAGAAAAGAAAAAAAAATGCACAGCATCTTCCAGAGCGAATGCCTGCAGCCTCTTGCGCAACACGGCTGGGAAAACCGGTCCCGCCAGATCGGCCCTCATCAGACTGGCAACCCACACGTCTCTTCAAATGCACACAACGAGGCCCTGAATAAGAGGAAACAAGAGAACCTAAACATCGCTTTTTCATTTACTTTTTCTCACCTTCATGTTTGTTCAACAGCGAACCTTCTCTACACACCACCAGCTGTCATGTCTCAGACCCACTTGCGCCCCCACCTCAGAATTACCCTTTTTGGGTGTCAATAGAACCGCGCTTACACGCATTCAGCAGACCTCCCCATTCAACTCTCTCAAACCTAGCCAACGACGGCTTGCCAATCACTCTTCTCTCTGCTCCGTCAACGCCTTCCGAGATGGCTAACAGCGGGAGAAGCCGGCCATGGACCGTTGCATTCCCTCCCCCCCCGGCCGCCAGATGTTTGTCGACCATCTGGACGCCACGGGGGGCCGCTTGCAGATCTTCCCCAGGTGGTCTCTGAAGAGTGTAGGTGTATGAAAAGGCTGAATACTGCTTCATTGCAGCCAATCATAGGGCATGGGCGTTGGATCTTCTGCGATGAACACGGCCGCCTGGCCCCCAATTCCTTCCCCTCCCCGGAGAGGAAAGGCTTGATCGGTACACACCGCAAGCCCTCGTCTTATTGAGGTTCTTTTGATCTCTATTTTCGTCTCAGTCAAGAATGTGACGACTCCTCCGGAGGCTCTGTCTGCCGGAACTGCCTTGTTGATTGCTTCTCACCTGTCTGTAGAGACGGACGCTAGCCTCCTCGTCCACATTGTATAAGGATGAGATCCCTGGGCCGGCCCTTCACATCACTCCGCTCTGGCCCCAAGACGCTTTCCCGATCTCAGCAAACAACACTTTCCCGCGCTTCTAAACTCTTTTGCTTTGATACAGTCCTCATAATGGACGCTTAGTGTCAATCTCCTTCTCTCCAGTCGTGTCCGGGCTCATCCCACCAGGCTTCATCACCGATATCCCATCCAGGCCACCTCTCTTACACCCAGCTCCATTGCCAGCTACCTTGTTCTCGAAACACACAAATCACATCTTACCGTCATGGAGCACCACGCTCTCATACCGCGAGCGGACCACAACTCGTCGCCCATCGTCATGCTCGGCGACAATGTGCCCCCGTTCGTCACCCCGTCCCTCACGGCCAACCTCGCCGTGCGCATCATCCTCGGCGTCGTCGCCAACCTCGTCTGCCTCGTGCCGCTGCGGCTGCTCTACCGTAACGGCGAGTTTGCCGCCGTCGTCTTCATCGTCGTCGTCGAGATCAAAAACATCTTCACCATTGTCATGGCCGCGCTCTGGCACACCGACGACATGGAGTCGTGGTGGCCCGGCTACGGCCTCTGCGACGTCGAGCCCTTTGTGTACAACGGCTGCGCTGGCGTCTACGTTACCTGCTTGCTAGCCATTATGCGCAACCTCGCGCACCAGGTCGGCATCATGCGCGCCAACCCGCTCACGGTCAGGGAGAAGCGGCGCCGCAACCTGCTCCAGGCCCTCATCATCTTTCCGCTGCCGATTGTGCAGCTCGCCTTCACTTGGCCGCTGGCGGCCCAGAGATATGCCATCGGTCCGTTGATGGGATGCAGCTGGGTTCCGTATTCAGCTTGGCCGTATCTGGTGTTTTTTGTCGTTGCGGAGCTAGTCATCTCCGTTGTTGCTGCCATCTACGCAGGTGAGTCCATTTCAGTATATTATCGACATGAGAAAACTTCCTGACATTAGTTGTAGTAATAACCTTTTTCCGATTCCGACAAGTCTCCAAAGTCACTGCGTCGGCTCTGACTAGCAACCGCGCTGCCTTCCTACGAAGCCAGCGTGCCAAGCGCCGCCTCTACCTCATGGTCATGTCCATTCTTGTCCCGTTCCTACCCATCACCATCACTCTGTGCTTTCTCAATATCCAGGCTCTCGGAGTCTTGAAACCATTCGACTTCAACGAGATCCATCACTCCCCCACCGCAACACCACCATGGGGCGCCATTACATTCGTTCCAAGCCGCCTCATTGACTTTGGCAGCTTAAACAATGCTTACATCTCCATCCTGACCTCGATTCCCATTTTCATCTTCTTTGGTATGACCAAAGACGCGATAAACTCCTACCGTGTAGTCTTGCTATACTTTGGCCTCGGCAAGATTTGGCCCAAGTTGCACGACGAGTACGATCCGGATAGGAGCGCGAGGCAGACGGCTGCCTCGGCTGGATACCTCACCCGAATTACTGGGTAAGAGCCTCGGTGCTGCCATGGTTCCAAAATGGCGTCATACTAACACATTTCGTAGGAAAACGAAGACGTCGGAGACTTCTACTTCCAGGTATAGACTCACTCCTCATGTGACCAGCAAGAGCGTCTCCTCTGGCGAGAGCACAGCTGGCAGCCACGCCCTCTCTCGTCTACTCACACCGCGGCTTGCAACGTCTCTTGGCGGCGGGACTGAAGGTGATGGGTCAGTAACTCGCCCTCCGTCGAGCTGGTCAAGCCGCCTGCCCAGAAACCCATTTCCTTTCCGATACAGGAACGGATGCATGCTCCCTGCGTCATCCATTCCGTTGCAGCCTCCGGTACTGCCACCGATCGACACCAAAGCATCTGTATTTTCGCTGCATAGCCAAAATGACGACGAGATTTCTGTGCAGCCAGCTTCCTCGCGGCTCCAAAGGTCGCCTCCGCCTGCAAGAAACTTTTCGCTGCCGGTGATACCACAGGGCCAGCCGCACCCTTCCGAAGCCCTGGATCTGCCCAACATGTTCTCAACTCTGGAGTCGAGTAACAGAAGTGCAAGGTTCGCGGACAGCGCATCTTCGGAAATTGGAGACAATCATCGTCAGCTCTCATAGAGTTGAAGTGACCGTGTTTTTCCTTTGCTTATTTCAGAGTGGTATAATCAGTTGCTTGGGCATTTTTGCTCTTATGTGCGGTAACGGCTTTTTTTTTCTTTTTTTAATGACCAGATACGTTTCTAGAAGTGGTATGATGATTTTCAAGGATGAGATGATATTAGATGTATGTGAATGCAATCAATTATAAAAACTATACTGTTGTATATATATGCGCTCATCTGTCGTGACTGTGGTCAAGAGCGCACGTTCTTTTCTTGAAACAGGTAAAACAAATGAGCAATTGAATCCAAAACGCCTCGGACATATTTAAGATACGCAACAACTTGGCAATATATCTAGTGTTTCTCGCCACAGCACACGATAAGGAAATCGCGTGGATGGTCGTGCGATAAACGCGTATTAGAAGGGGGTATTTGGCTGTAACAAAAATGAAAATGACTGGGGAAATCGCGTCGAGCGAGAATTGTAGAAGATGAAAATTGTCAGGCGACAAAGAAAGGATTGACAAGAATTCAAAAATAATGACAAAAGTGAAGCAAACATCGCTTGTGTTTAGTGTTTACTAGACTTGCGCTGCATCTTGCGCATGGCTTCGCGGTGCGCGTCAAGGAGGTCGCCGCTACGCATGCGGTCGTCAAAGGCACGGTCAGAAAATTCCTTGTCGCGGCGCTGCATCTCTCTCCTCTGAGCCTCGGCCTCTTTTTGGCCCATCAAAACGTGGCGCTGCATCTCAATGTTGCGCTGCACCTCGGCCTCACGCCCGCCGAGTAGCGAGTTGGTGGACGCAAAGGGGGTCTCGCGGCCACCGCTGCTCATCATCGGATTGCCAGCGCGCAGGTCCTGCGAGACAGACATGCGAAAGTTGGCAAGCTGGGTGTCTCGAACGGCCTGCGTGGGGAGGCCCGAATTTCTCTGCGGCTGGTGAGAGTTGAAAGTGAGGTTATCAACACCATGACTGCTCCCCGCACGGCTTTCGCTGCGGTTCAGGGAGTATGACGACTCGTTCATCGACATGCGGCTACCGAGAATCATGGAGCGGCGCTGGCTCAGTGGGATCTCGTCAGGATCCGAGGCAAATGCAGCGGCGTACATGGGGTAGTCGTGTAATGACCCAGCGTCGCTAGCGGCAGCTGTTGGAGGGGCCGGTGCGGCCTGCATCTCGCCAACGGTGTTTACAAGACTCCCTTGTGACCTGGTGCGGAGAAACATCTCGCGTTGTCCAAGAAGTGTTTGTGGACTGGCGAAGGAAACAATCCCGGGGACAGCGGCAGGCTTGACAAATCGACTGGCTTCCAGGACCGGGCTGGCTTCCATGGTTGGGTGCTCTTCCTCCTCGTGAGCCACTGGCAATACGCTGGAGACAGCAGTGACACTTCGCTCTTCTTCAGGAATTGATTGAACTGTTGGTGAAATTTTGCGCATATTTGTAGAAGAGGCAGACCGCAGTCTACGGGCGGCAGTGGTGTCGGTCGGCGAAACGGGGCTAGACGTATCTCGCGGTGATGCGGTAGCCACTGGAATTGTCATCGGCGTGGGTTCAGTCTCAGCTGGCACCGGTGTTTGCGGCTTCGCACTGGCAGTGGATATCATGGACAATCTTGATTGTGACCGTGGAAGCGCGGGCGCAGGCGCTCCGTCTTCTGCGGTCCTCTGCAGCTCCTCGATATTGACCGGCTTGGCGCGCTCCTTGGCAGCCTTTTTGGTGCGGACGGGCTTCTCGACTGGGAGTTGGTCCATATCGGGCAGATCAGCATTGCTGAGATGCTTAGCCCACTCATTGGTCCTGTAAGACAAAGCAACCCGAGACAGCGAGCTTGGGAGACGCTCTCTGGTCAGGCTCACAGGGCCGGACATTTCAGATGCAACTGACTTGGGCATCTCGGATTGTGGCGCGTAAACCGACTCGTCAGGGGCTTCTGATTCGGCGGGGCCGGCGACCACCTGAGAACGGAAGCTACTTCGCTTGTTTTGAGAAACCGTGCCTTGTCTCGTTGCCTTCTTCGATGTCACACTAGCTTGGTCGACCGCACTCGTGTGCGCCGGGTGAGCTTCAGCACCATTGGTCTGCGCGCTTTCTTCTTTCTCATCCACGTCCCTCCCCTCGATTTCTAGGTCATTGTCGCCATCATCCACGTCGATAGAGCGACGCTCGCCACCACTCACACTTTCCAAGTCCACTGTAGCGGCTAGTGACTCGTTGTCTTGGTTTTGGCGATGGGGCTTCATCTGTGTCAGAAGCATTTCGGTACTCTCGCCACCGTTCTGAGCGAGGTCGGGAGTGTGGGAAGAGCGGCCAGATCGTTGAGATAGGCTGCGAAGAAGATCAACGGATCCTCGGGATAGGCGCTTGACCACTGAGTTTCTTTGATCGCGGCGTGGAGCTGCCAACGTCAGATCCTCCTCGGCATCATCTGCGAAAGTCGCGACGGAAGATCGCTCAGATCGCGCGCGGTGGCCCTTAGGTACGTTGAATGGCAAGGGTACAACATCGGGTGAGGGTGTGACCGTCTGCGAGTGTGCAAGAGCCCTGCCACTGGTGACGGGATTGCCAGAGACACGCTTGTTCTGGGTCGAAATTCTCGAGTTGCGCTGTCCGACGGTGGTAGGTTGTTGTGCAATAGCTACACCTTCGGTTGTCTTCTCGTTGTCCACCAAGTTTTCGTCGCCCGCGACCATTTCGTCGCCGTCGCCTTCGGGAATTTCATCGGCACCAACTCGCACAGTCACTCCACCGTCTTCTCCTTCACCAGCCATCAGCTGGTCCATGCCGCTTTGGCTGCATTCCGACAGTTCGCTCATTTCAGTTGCCTCGCCGGAGCCCTTTCTGGCAGCATAAACCCTGCTGCGAGATAGGTCCTTTTCGTGGACCTCCCCGTTTTCAGTCAGATGCGAGGCTGTGATACTCTCAGCGCCGCCGTCACCATATACGCGTTCCCATGCAACCCGATCGCGAGCGTTCGCTTCTTCAATTTGCCGGCCAACTGTCGCTTCCTCCTCCTCGAGGTTTCGCTGGCCTTCGGCGCGGAGCACAGCCCGCTTCTCGCGTTTCTCGCGCACGATTTTCCAAAGTCTGACTTGCGACATGGTGGCAACAAGAAATATGATGACGATGGCAGCGGTCTCGACTCGAATGCCTCTGGTGACTGGGTAGGTGTCCGCTCCGAGGGGGAAGAGGTTGTCATTGAGTGCCCAGATCCAAGCCCAGAATTCCTTGAGACCGGCGCGACTAAAACAGTCAATACCCAACACGGCTATAGTGGCACCGGCAAAAGCGATGGAAACAATCAGAGACCAGTCGCGAGTGAAGCGACTGAAATAAAAGGCGAAGCCGACAAGCGTGAAGCAGGCGATGAAAATGGCTTTTGAGGCCGTCGAATGGAGCAGACCCCCAGGGACCAAGCAAAGCAGCCACATGCTGAAGCAAAAACCTCCGAGAGCACAACCCAGCCCTTCGGTCAATTCCTTGAAGAAAATGGAAGCTGCACCGATTGCACAGCCGGAGAACACAATGGCAGCGACATAGCCTCCTTGCAATGCATTGCTCAACGGTACATTCATGACATAGACGATGAGAACCGTGACACCCAATGCTGCCATATATGCGGTCGAGAAGAATGCGTGGATCCAGGGATTCTTTATTCCGATAAGAGCGTAGACCAGACCGGTGAGCATCATGATGATGCCAGCGACGCCCCATCCTGGTGTAAGTGCCGGCGCAAGAGGAAGCTGTCCGTGAGGAATTGTGACTGAGCAGTGTTAGTTGCAACTGATCGGATGGGCGCGGAGTATGTTTCGCTCACCATTGAGGAAAGTCGAATTTCCCGACAAGCTGTGCGTGGGAGTGCTTCCCGTGCTCGTTCCGCTGGAAGTGCTGTTTTGGCTGGCCGTTCCAGTGCTCGTGGGCGATGCACTCAACCCGACAGAACCAGACTTGGAGTTGCTGTCGCTGTTGCCTTCGTCTTCCTGACCAGTTTCGACGGGTGGTTTGGTTGTGGCTGGTGGTGCGCCGCCTATGGCGGGCGTCGCATCGTCGGCTCTTGGGACGACTTGGAAGCTCTGCGCCGTAGCAAGCTGCAATGCCAAAATGAGGCAGAGCAAGGCGCAAATTCGAACGGGCTTGAGGAACATGGTGAGTAAAGGCGGCAATCGAGGCCGTCTTCAGAAGAGAGCGCTGGATAGACTTCCGGAGGTCTCACGACTTTCTACTTGGACCAGCAAACCATAACTGAGAGTGAGGAACAAGAGAGAAAAGGCAGGGACGCTGCGTCGCAGTATTAAAAGATATGTCTCTCTAGGCGACGGAAGAAGAAGCAAAGTCTGGCGTGTAATTACGCTGGACACACCAATGTGAGACACGCTTTTTGGTCCGGTCTCGTCGTCCAAGGTGGCCAGTGGGGAGGCTGCCAGATGGGAGAGACACGCAGGGGAGGGAAGCGTGATGCGTTGCCACACCGATCGCAGGGCATATAGCTAGATCAGAGAAGGAAACACTGGCAGGGAAGAGAGCAGGGCTGCGGGGGAGGGAGATATTAACGAGGGGTTTTGGAAAGGAACGGACGGTGTGGTGGAGGAAAAGGTAGTGAAGTACACGGAGTCACAGCATGAAGAAAGGAGAGGTCACGGCAGGGAACACGAGGAAGACGAGCAGAACACCAAATGCACAGAACAACAGCGCGGAAGACGACGATTGGCAGACAAGTGCCTACAGCCGACTTGGTTGCAGACAGCGCAGCGGTCGGTACTTTTTGGCCGAACCGGAGAAGCCCCAGCTGCTGGGGGCCAATGCATGAGCTGGAGTGGAGAGATGGCGATGCACCACGGCCGTGACAGACGGCCAGGACGGCACGCTTCCAAGGTTAGTCGCGAGCCAATTTCCCGTGGTGCCACCCATGGCATCGACGCATGGCGGCGGCGGACATGAGCTGGATGCATGCATGGCACAATGGAGGCGTGCATGCAGGCCCAGAGGCCCAGCCAGGGCCGTACGGGCGCAGTGCAAGAAAGTACGGCGGCAGCGAGCCGCGGAGAATTACTTGATGCAGACCAGAACCAGCCAGCCTCGAGAGATGTGAAGAGCGTGACGGGCGCTTTGCTCGAGAATACGGATACTGGTAGATGGATGAATGCGGATGGTGGGAGCGGCAGGGCGACAACGTTTAGGTTTGCAGGGGAGCGAGGGGATTTTCGAGTTCCACACAGGGACACGCTAATAATAAGGCCGTCCCAGCAAAATGGGTGAATGGGACGCGCCAGTTTGGGCCAAAGTCTGCTGGTTTCGACCAATCCTTGTTCAGCCACGGCCGGCCACCCGCCTAGCACCAGCACTAACACCCAGTAAAAGGCACGGAGTACCTGATGCAGCTCACGGCTGCCCCAAAGCTCAAGTGGAGGCTCTGTGTCTCGCTAGACACCTCGAAATTGGTGGGCGGGAGGGGCAGCCGCAGCGCCAAAGGGCGCTGTAAGCTTTCAGGTACCAGGTGGGATCCGTACCTGGTAACCTGTTGCAAGGGCCATTACCCGTCAAGCAAAATATTCTTTCCCATCACCATTACCAACGGCAAACGGCAGAGCAATGCATCATACCTACCAAAGCTGCATGTCTCCCAATTCCATCATGCGAAAATAAACAACACCCTGCCGCATCATCACAATCTAGAATGCCCACACTGTCTCCCAGGAATGCGAATAATTTCCCCCGCGCCCAGCGCCCGTTGCGACGGCTGGAATGCTGCTGCTGGGTCACCTTCTTTTCTCGATTGAGCACTCGTTGTACAGGTCCAACGTGGTGCAGACTGTGCAGCAAATAGACACTGCATGACACGATGCGCCTTGTATCACATCTTGGGGCAACCACGGTCCTTTGCAATATATCTCGTCTGTGCTCAGTGGCTCGGACAAGCCGCTTGTTCACGGACGGCGGCACCAGCCGAATATACAATCTGCGACCATAGCAGGACCCTGAGCAGGCAGGCAAGCAGGGTATCACTTACAACAACTGGAACCTGTCGAGACATGAAAATGCATTCAACGACAGCGTATGGCTCGTCTGCAGACTTCCTCCCCCTCTGCATCTTCGATTTTATGAGTACGTTAAACGGCTGACGGTCGGTGATACCAGGCGTTGCAGGGCGCTGATAGCTGCCAAACTGCCAGCTGCCACACAACCATGCGATGCAAGCGAACACGGCGAGCCATCCAGGAAATTGCGATACGCCACAAGATCGGCCGCCACGCCCGCCACTTTATCCTCTCCTGACCAATGCCATCATCAATCACCTCACCCTCCTGGGCTGTTTTTTTGTCATCCTCTCGTTCCGCCTTGACCTTGTACCAAGTTGCCAAGCAAGCTCACAGCTAATATTTCGCCATCAGCCAAAATTCTTAGAACCCACAGCACGAACACGTCTCACCGACGTGCCACCATCTCAGCCTCAGCGTCTTGCAAACCAGCCTCGTCGCCCACGCCGGCAGCTACTTAGTTAGTGGCTTCCTCATCAGCTCCTCGCTCTTCGGTCTCTCCACTCCCGGATCGAAGCCTCCTCTGGCTGCAATTTAGCACTGCGACTTTGCATCGATCGGTTTCCTGCCCTAGTTAGGCAATAGCCCGGCTCTCCTTATTAACTAGGATCACGTCCGAGACAGGCCCTTGGCGGGGGTATCACTGTTGCCTTTATTCAATAATGCGTCGGTGTGCTATCTGCTCCTGGCTCGTTGGTGGCTCTCAGAAAGTCTTTACCAGTACCATTGTTCGACTCCGACGCGCCTTCCAAGGAATAGCGAAGTTCGACACCTCCCACACTGCCCCTTTCGTCGCAATATCAGCTCAACTGCCTAATAATGGCGGCATGGCGCCCCGGTACCCACTTTGACAACATGGCTCAATGAATGGCATTGCCAGCAAGAAGCTTCATGCACGAAATACAGTGGTCAAGCGATTATAGCTTCTCATGTACACCATATTCAGCCCCGGCATAGTGCAGATGCTTCCATCGTATGCTCGACAGCACACAAGACATGCAGCGCTTCCCGTTCACCGCTTGAAGCCGCCCCGAGCTTTCAATCGCCCCGGCCACGCTGTCAAACCGCCATGTAAGCGTCTCTTATTGGACCTGAAAGAAGACAATGCCAGGCCCGGATCCATTTGCATTTAGCCACTTGCACTGACTCCTGCTTGGGTCTCGTGCATTGGAAAGCCGCCGCTTGTTTGCAACCCTGGCAGAGCAGTCGGCCTATTACATCCCCGTCACGCATGTTAAAGTTCCGTGGGCGGGATGTGTCCGTTGCCCCGTGCCTCTGCCCGCAACCCTGGTTCAGCGTTCCACGTACAACATGATGAGAGAATAAGGCTAGCTCCAGCTGGCATGACATTTTCTCCGACAGCTTGCGAAATCATCCGAAATCTGTTTCTCGATTTGAGCAGCACAGATTTGTAGTCTCGTGTTTGTCTGCTCAGCACGTCAGTTGATGACCCTCGCGGTGCCAGCGAACGTGACCATTGCAAAATGAGTAGCGACGACTTGTTCCTTCTTTGAGCCAAGCACTTGACAGCACACATAGCATTTCCATTGAGATGAATGGCACGCTGTCCAAAAGCAACTCGGGCGTCTAGCGTCGTTTACTCTTCTGATAAAGTAATTATGTCAAGGGCGTCGGCGGGCGTAGCAGGCTCATTCAAAAAGCAAATACTCACTAGTTACGACGTGGACGTGGTGGGTGCTCACCCAATTCTCAGCCACCACCAGAGCATCGAGTTGCAACGCGTGCTCATTACTTTCGACGCCGTACTAGCTCGCTGACTTGGGAGAAAAAAGCAACAAGGTAGTCATACTATCAGAGCTAATGCTTACGAGCAAAATGGACCCCTGCACGCGTAAACATCGCTCTCAACAGAAGCCACCCATCAGCGTCAGCCATGGCAAAAGTCACGAGCTTCCTTCCTTCTCTTTGTGAGTAAGTTTCATGCAAGTTGAGATTGCAGTTGGCCGGCCGTTTTTTTGCTAGTGTTCGCGCGACGCGTCCAGTCAGTTTTGAGGAAGTACATTGACAGTCAAAAAGTCAATACGCGTCCTGCTGTAAGCGCTTTGATCCCGTCATTGTTCACGCGCAATCTCAAATTATTAGAGTTTTGTTTCTTCTTCGGGCACAAAAGAACAAGACTGCGGGGCGTTTCCAATGCCCGTTGACAGGTTTCGCTCTTTGACTGAGACGTCTATGCTGAGAAGCCAAGAGACACGTGTCGGCAGGCAACCCTCAACAAAGTCAAGCTCGCTCCAGGACTGCTCCAAGAATGCAAATCAAAAGCGATTATGGGTTCAATTTTTCTCTAGTATTCGGACACTGTTTAACAATAAAGGAGACGCAGAATAGTGCAGAGGGATATAATAATAATGGTAGAGGCATAAAAAAAAGTAAAACGTAAGTGGTATCGTGTCGGCCATGCAGCGATGCGGGACAAAGTCAACATTGCGTAATGTCGCTGCAAAACCCATTAAGAATGGAAAAGCAAAGTCAAGCTTTTTAGCGCTCTGACGCCCAATCCAAACGATGAAGGGTAGAGAAAAGGGGAAAGCAAAGAGGCAGACGTTGCTCAGATCACATAGCTTCCGCGCACACAAGAAGGCTTCATTCTCGTTCAGTCTTCATTATTTGCGTGCCAGGCGCGAAGGCATCTTATCGCCACTGTAGCGCGGCTGACCAGCCGTCTTGCTCCCGCGCGAGCCTCTCACAGACGCTTTGCCTCCTCCCGATCCCCCGGCGCGGGCACCTCCGTTGCTGCTGCTGGCAGTGGCCGTACTTCTCTTCCTGCTGCTGCTGCTGCTGCTGCTGCCGCCCCCGTGGCGGCTGTTCTTGTTGCTGCGCGAGAGAAGCCACCGAGCGGGCATGAGCACGAGCTGCAGCACGGCGTTGAACGGAAACAGCACGAGGGCGACGAGGGCGTCAAAGGCGCGCACCAGGATGCTGCTCCTGTTGCTGTTCTTGGCGGCGACGGCGGCGAGCGCAATGGCGTCCTCGACGCGGGCGTCGACGGCGGCAAAGTGCGCGTCGACGTGCGACTGCAGCAGCGTCGACTTTTTCTCGTAGCGGCGCACGGCGCGGTTCAGCGCGTCGAGCTCGGGCTGGATGGCGTTGCGGACGTCCTTTGTCAGGACGGCCCCCTGCGCGGCCTTGACCGTCTCCTCGTCCTCCTCGGGCAGGACGTTGCTGGCGTTGCTGTTGTTGTTGTTGCCGCTGTTCCGCAGCGGCGCCGAGTCGGACTCGAGGGCGTCGAGGCGCTCGAGCATGGCATTGATGCGCAGGCTGTTGGTGGTGGGCAGCGTGCCAAAGGGGTTGCTGCTGCTGTGGACGACGCGCTGCAGGTGCAGCGTGCGCGCCTGGACCAGCTTGATCATGTGCGAGAGCACGCGCACCTCGGAGACGAGGATGAAGATGGTCAGGTTGTAGTTGGACACGAGGCCCTCGGACGGGCGGCTCAGCTGCGAGCGAATCATGTGCAGGATAAAGGCGCTGACGAGCGGCAGCGAGAAGCACGACACGAGCGCCATGACCTCGTGCAGGTAGAGCTCGCTGAGGGCGGACTGCTGCTTGGCCGAGGTGGCCGTCTTGTTCTTGTCCGTCGCGGCCTCTTCCCGCGGCGGCGCGTCCTCCGGGACGTCGTCCAGGTGCGACGCTCCGTCTGCGTATTCCTCGTCGTCGTCGTGGTCGCTATCCTCGTCATCGTCAAAGACCTCATCCGCGGCGTTTTCCTCGTGTTCGATGCGCACCTGCTGCGCCGAGTGGTACCACAGCCTATTGTGTGTTGCATAATCATGTCAGCCTTTGGGGAACGCGTCGTTGTACAGAAGCACGGCTTCGCCGCGAATGGGGACAGAAATGGAGACTCTCTCTTACCAAGGCTGCGTGACCGACCAGTGTAAAAAGACACCCGCCAAGCCGAGCAACATGATGTCCGTCGTCACGGCGCTGCCATTCTTGAACAGGGCGCCGGCAATGGCGGGCAGCAGCGCAAAGGCCAGCGACAGGCCGGCCAGCGACGACAGCTCGGAGCCTTGCTCGGCGGCGTTGCTGCTGCCGCTGCTGCCCCGCGCGGCTTTGCCGTGTGGGTTCAGGATCGATCGAGCCTCGTTGACGCCGTAGTCGGAAAAGTTGGAGCTCCTCCTCGGCGGCGGCGGGTGCGGCGACTCAAAGGCGCTCGAGTCCGAGGACAGGCGGCGCGCAGTCGACGTCTCGGCGGCCGTCTTGGCCCGTCGCAAGGCATGGCCCGGCGGCGCACCGATGCCCGTGCTCGTGGCCGTGGCTGCTGTTGGATTGCTGCCGTCAACTTTGCTGCCACCGCCGCTCTTCCCATGACGTAACGATGGACGGGCAGAGGCGTCGTCGGCCATGGCTCCAGAGTTGCATTCGCGAGGCGAGCGCGGAAAGCGAATGCTGGTCGGCGCGGGCAACAATGGCAGAAGCTGTCGAGATGTGAAAGAAGGAAAAAAAAAAGGCGAGGCTGCCAAGTAGCAAAGTGCAAGATTTGGATTTCGTTGTCTCGGTAGAAATGTGCGGTGGCAAGCCTCGGCCGACCTGGGAAAGGCGGGATGCGGCTAAGACAGTGAGTGGTGGTGCTGTACCCAGCCAGGACTGGGCCAGGTGTTCACGTCACCACCCCGCGCCAGGCACAAAGGAGCACGTTGGGTTGCGGGTGAAATTCCCAAGTGTGTGCTTTGATGATGAACTGATGTTTTGTTGGGTCCCTGAATCGGTCGTCCCTGCAGAACGGGATGGAAAGCTAGAAAGGCTACCCGTCGTGCCGTGGGATGGGACGAGATGGTCCGGTCCACAGTGTAAATCCTATCGACAGCCACAGTCTGGGGTACAGTGCCAATCAGTGGGTAGATGTCAAGCCAATCGCCTGATTTCTGTCAATGCAAGAGTGAGCATTTTTTAAGTATATATATGCGTCCAGATAACAGATCACAGTCGTGTATAGCGCGAAATGGAAGTACTGATGCTGTCTCTGTCTCTGTCTCTTAAACATGCCTGGATTTCAGGATAGTGTCTAGCATGTGATGGGGGCTCAAAGTTGATATGCCATTGGAGATGCATAACAATACCCTAACAAGGGAGAAATGTAGCCAACTTCCAGATAAAAGTCTCCATATGTTATTCGCCGAACAATTCTTTACATACTTGAATCTACAAATTCATATTGATTTGGCCTGACCTGTAGCATGTTGGCTATGTAGCCGTACGACAGCTACCCTATTCACCTATGCGACATCACCACCAGCAGGACAATGAAAACGAAGATATGTGACAATTGAATTCAAATTCTGTGCACCAGTTCTCTTCATATATCACAAAAGCTCCGCCAAATACGCCAAAAGTCCCATCTAAAACTACATAGTGTACATGATTCTCTATGCTCCCCTTTGGCGACTTGCGCGCCCTGCTGGGGAGGCCTCGTGCTCGACCGACACCTCTGTTGTCCGCTCAATAATTATGCGGTCCGATGCGTCCGTCCTCGTCGAAGCCGCGTCACCAATATTATTGCTTCGCGTCGCGCTACTCTGTTTGCTCTGGGTGCCGCTCCCCAAACTGGTGCTTATCGTCCGCGCCAGCCGTGAGAGCGTGCCCTCTTTGCTGGACTGGCTGGACTGCGTCGCCGTCGAGTCATGGTAGGCCTTTGTGTAGCGGTCAGCTTGCGTGGGCCCCTGGTAAGGGCGCCAGTTGATATTGTCGTTGCGGTTGTCGTGAGATTGGTTCGATCGGTTCACGGGGCCGAGCCGGTAGTACGGGTCGCGCGAGGGGTTGGTGGTGCTGTTTCGCGAGCGCTTCGAGGAGCTCACGTCTGCGCTCTCGAGGACGTAGGTCGGGTCAAAGTGGCGCAGAAAGGGCTTGAGCGTGGTGACGCAGGACGCAATGATGGAAAAGTGCAGCACGGCCTGGGTAAAGATGCTGGGCACGATGCTGGTGAGCGTCGGATCCCAGTTGCGCGCAGGGGCCAGGTATTTGAGTCGAAATCCAATGAAAACGACAAGTCTGCTGCAGGCGTCAGTTGTCTGGCTAAAGAAAATTGCTCGGGAAGCTGCACCAACAGTAGTCTTACGCCGAATGCACTAAGAATGTAGATGCGTTTCCGCAGCGTCATCTGGAGACTCCAGACCAGGTGGGCGGCTAAAAGCCATATGAACAGTTCGACGACTACTCCAGTGATTTCTATAGACATCCACCGAGTGAACTGTGGAAGAGATTAGCCAGGGACCGGACCCTTGCTCGACGACAGGGTGCCAAGTACCAATGGTTGAGTTCCGTCCAGTGTAGACCACGGACGCCTTATGTTGCCACGAATGGCTATCGCAAGTGCTGAAGCTGCTGTCCAAACTCCCGAAACGCCAGCCAATGCTCGGGCTGGTCGTGTCTGCGGGCCGGATTGGGCCATGTGGCTGATGAAGAGCGACGCTGAAGCTCGGCAGAGCCCTTGCGCCAGCACATAGAGGAACTCGGTGATGTAGAGCAGCTGCAAGTTGGTCTGGTTAGTCTGCAGAAGAGCAACATGAGATGTAAAGACCGTTCCCCATTTTAGTTACCTTTTCCAGTATAGGTCGATGCTCTGGCTCTATCGCGGCCAATGGTTTTCCATATCCGAAATGTATGGCGCGATAGGTGCAGGCCACATGTACCACAATCGTGACCTTGACAGAAACGTCAGCGAGCAAAAGCGTTTTGTGGAACAGTCCTTTTACTTACAAGAGATAGAGACAGACAATAGTCATCCAGCCCCCATGTTTTGGTTCGAAATTTGGCCCACGCCCTAATCAGAAACGTCGACGCTGACCAGGCCAAGAACATGCCCATTGGGGCTGTCAACCACGAAGCGCGGTTCTCGTCCATTTCCCCTCTTTCTCGGCCTTGCTGCTGCACAGCGCCGTCATAGAAAGTATGCAACGCAGCTAGACATCTAAAGTAACCGACGCGACCGTTGAAGACAGCTTGAATGACAGGCAACGGATGTTGTGCAAGAAGACAAAGGAAGATTCAGTGCGACAGCAGAAGGTAAGTTGAAGAAGATTTGCGCAAGCGCGCGAAATCTGCCGTGAGTGAAAATTTGTAAATTGCAGAGGGATACACAAGGGTAAATGAGAACATCGAATGAGGTGACACGGATCGAGAGACAAAGAAAACGGTGCAGAGCTCCGCATGGCAGTGTCGCCCAGGGGGATGCCACGCAGCCTTACGGGTGAGCAGCAACAAACACGGTTCGGCTGTGATCTGCCTGCAGAACAAGGACAAGTCTATACTTAGACGAGCTGTCTAATTTAGGCTCTTCAGGGCGAATCGCAGGTACCCATAGTGACGAGATTCCAGACTCCTCATGTGCTGGGCCTCATTTCGAGAAGTTGCGGCTTTACCCTTGGCGCGGACGTCGCAGCGAGACATGGCAAAGGTTCCCTTGCTAGTAGATAGTATTCAGCGCATTATTACGGATAAATAGTTGAGAAAAGTTAAAACCAGTGGCGAGCAGAGCACTGTCCAGAACCCCTGTAAAGGTCGGATACCCTAGAAGGACCAGGGGTAACATTAAAATAAGAGAAACGGACTGCCTGCAGGCTGCAGGACACCGAAGCATACGGATCACGGTGAAGTCATTCAGCTGCTTCTCTCCGCGCCACGTCGTTTCTCTTTGACAAAGCACGAAGCAGTAGCTGCAACTACTCATGCGGGCGTTAACAAACAGTGCGTACTCACCCAACTCAGTTCTGCATGGTTTTTGACTCGCCGACCCGTCTGCAACGACCTGTGTGGCAGCCAAATTTTTTTTTTTGCCCTCATCAGCCCAGAAATAACCCTTGTCCGGGTGTCGCAAGACCAAGCCCCATCTGGTGCCCTTTTTGCCCATCACCGTCAAATCAGGCTGGCTGGCTCGGTGAATGAAGCTGGCCCCCCTTTGGTGCCTACAACCCCCTGCCAGCTGACTTGTGGGTGAATGGGATGGAGAAAACTCTCACTGACACGTCGAAACGAGGTCGATAGCCGTTGTGCCCCGATTAGCTGTTCCCCCCAGTGCTCCCCCCCATCCCATCAAAGGCCCTCATCTTGGACGGAGCGTGGCGGCGGCCCGCTGCCAGCCGTTGAAACAGGCTGGCTGAGACATGCCCCAGCGAAGAATGGAAGGGTAGCTCGCAGGGCAGCACAACATTTTCCTCAAAGTGGGCGAGGCGAGGACCACCGGAGATGCAACACTGATCAACGGTGCTGAGAGTGAGCCGACTCATAACCTGCAGGCAAAGAGCAGCTTCCGCATCCAGTATAAGGCGCAGGAGATGGGCTCGTCATGAGTGGAACTCGCAAAAATCTTCGGCTCAACACAGCGGCCTGGCCTACATAACTAATAAGTGGCGGGGAGCGCGATCCCCCTTCGTTTACCCCTACAGTCCCCCTACTGACTGAAGCTTGGCTTGCCCAGGCCAGGTAACTTGTATATGACCTATATCGCCCCCGCCCGCTGAAAGGGCTAACAGTACTTGTACGATTGTTGACTACAGCGAGTTTTCAGGGCACACTCCGGCTGCTACCTACTCCCTGTCAACAATATATTGCAAAGCTTGAACACTGTGATATGGGGTTGGGAAGTTCAATTCATAAGTATAATGCAAAGCGTAAATCTATGTCATGACGCAGAAAGGATGTGCAGGAGCACACCCTCAACTTGCAGGTACCGCCTAAGCAATGTGCGTCTTTCTACCCTCGACCAGCACAACAGGACCATCGTACTCGTGACGACCCTTGACGACGTAGTATATCAAGGCCACTACAATTGTCGGCACAAAGATTGCGATTGACCAGTTGAAGCCACTGGGCGTGACCGGGTAAGTCTGGGGCCAAAAGGCCCAGAAAAAGCTCCATACCACCACGAAAACGGCCACGGCATTGACAGGTACGCCAAATTTGCCGAGAGAGAAGCGAGCATGTGGCAGCGTTTCCGGATGATAGATGCGGCGCCAGAGCACGCAGCTGATGGAGAAGCAGAAGCACTGCATGATGGCGCAGGCGAGCAGCGAGCCAATAGCGTAAAGCGCCACTGGGCTGCCAATGTAGATGAGACTGAGCAGCGCCGCAATCGTGGCCGTCAGGTAGTACGCATTGATTGGGATCTTGCGTTCCTTGTCCACCTTGGCCAGCCACGCCGAGTAGGGCAGGCCCTTATCGCGCGCGAAGGCGAACAGGTCACGGCTCACGGCCGCCAGGTACGAAAAGTTGGAGAAGAGCAGGAAGATACACTGCACGACCAGCAGGGCCGTGAGCCACGCGTCTGACATGGACTGCTTGAGGACCCAGATGGCGGGATATAAGGTCGCCTCGTCGAGCGCCACCTTGACGTCGGGGATGTGGTAGCAGAGCGTGATGACGGTCACGATGTTGAGGAAGAAGTTGATACCAAACACGCTAATCATGACCTTGGGGACCGACGACGACGCGTTGCGAACCTCCTCCGACATGTGCGCGGCGGCGTCCATGCCCGTCTGCGACGTAATGGCAGGGAGCTGGCCGACGAGTACGGCGACGCTTAGGCTGGACCAGCCGCCCGAGTTCTCCCACCTTGTCCAGACGTGCTCCGAGGTGGTGAGCGGCGCGTTGCACCAGACGGGGATGATGAAGGCAAAGTAGGCGAGGATGTTGATGGCGAAGACGGGATTCTGCCAGTATGGCAGAACCTTGGAGCAGTACACGTTGGCAACGACTGTGAGGCCGCAGACGGCAATGGCGAGGAGCGTGCCGTGCCAGTTTTCAAACGAGTAGTCGGGCTGGTGGATCTGAATAATCGCCTGCACCAGGGTGCCGATGAGGAACAGCCCGGATGCGTTGCCGGCCTGGAGCGCGAGGGTAGATGTCCATCTGCAGGAACACGGTTAGCATTGCAAGGCGGCGCTCGGAAGAGGGGAAAGCTCGCGGAGCGCAGAGGGTGTGCTCACCCAGTTAGGTAACTCAGAAACTTTTGGTACTTTTCCGGTGCAAACTCGGAAACCCAGTGGTACTGCGCGCCGGCAATGGGCGCCATGCTCGACATCTCGGCCAGGCTCAGCACGACGGGGACAAAGGCGCAGAAGATCCAGATATTCGAGTAGATGAGGGCTGGGAGACCCCCGTCGCGCAGAGCTGGCGTGATTTGATACAGCGTCATCTCCCAAGCGGCCGTGGCCATGCCGACAAAGGAAACCATGGAGAAGAGGCGGTAGTGTCGGATGAGCTCCTGGCTTCGGCCCATGCGCTTCATGGCCTGCGCGTCGTTGTAGGTCGACTTGTAGACGTCGGACTCCTCGTGGGAGCCGCCTTCTTCACGGGCATGCTCCCCCGAAGCCGCCGACGAAGCCATTTCAATGACTTCATTCTTTCCGTTGTAGTGCTCCTGCACGTCACCTTGAGAGGCCATTTTGGTTTGTGTTTAGTCTCCAAGGGGTGAAATCGACTTGGTCCGCTACAGAAGCGACATGAGAATAGAGCGAGACATGTAGAGCACTCGAGACAGCGAAGACGCCCATGCTTTAATATAGACGGCCACAGGAGATTTCTAGAAGCAGAACAGGAGGGGTGTATTAAAATGGCCTGAAGCCCAGCCGCTAAAAACCTGCTTCAACAGGGGTCGGAGGAGAATTGCCAACCTATTGCTTGTCGGATGGAGCTAGTTGACATGAACATGCATGAATAAATTGACTGCAGCCTTTCTGGCTCTCCACCTTTTGGGATGGGATGGCTGGAGAAAAAAAAAGTTGGCCGCACTCGCTGGCCATGTCGATTCGCGAAGAAGGGGAGAAAAGCCTTGTTATTAGCTGGACCGCAGCTTCAACCGCGGTGGATAGGAAGCAATGTCGTTCGTGTTGAGTGGATTGGACGCGAAGGCCGGGAGATTGAAGAAGCGGCGAACAAATTTATTGACGACCCCCAAATGGGGCGGTAAAGCCGCCGAAAGCCATTCCGATGCAGAAAAAAAAAATAAGAAAAGGCTTGCGGTCGGCCGATGGGGACGGTTAATAACGAGATGCATGAGAGGGTCGCGTGGGTCGCACTTCTTTAAAAGAAGGGGGTTAACTCAAGGCTAAGGGTCGGTCTTCGCTCAGGATCGGCTACCCGTTTCGAGGTGTTTGGCCCGAAAGTCAGGCCAATTCTGTTTCCACCCATTTCAGCATGGGATTGTGATACAACGGACGGAGGTTGAGCTCGCGGAACCACGTGCTGGTACATTACAGGCCAGTACAGAGTGTAGGCTTGATGATATGAGCCAGCACAATGGACAGGTCAGATCGTCACGGACTAGCACATAGATTGCGCTAGACAAGTACATAGAATGAGCCAGCACACAGGATGAGGTGGCACATGGGACAAGCTGGTACAAATAATGGGAATCAATCTTGCCACTGCCTTCGACGTCTCTTGAGCGACGAGCAATTCTCGCATTCAACTTGGGTAGCCGCCTGCCTGCTGGCTAACCAGTTGCTCTGTCCGAAACGCAGCAAGGAAATTTTAATTGATGACCCCGTACTCACTGCGATTGCCTACGCTCAATTGCACAGTGCAGAGTGTCGGAAGGTGATAATGCCAACCGCCGAACCCGAAACCGGCCTTGCTCATGGTAATGAGGGCGCAATGTAATCAACGAAAGAAGGGTCGCTTTCCGCCATGATAACCAAAAAAAAAAAAAGCTGTGTCATGGCCCAAATTAGAGGCGGTGGGCACCCGATAGGAGATCCGATGTCGGGTGCTTCAGCTTCACCACCCCTCGTTGAGCTACCCGTCACGTGGGGCACCCAAAAAACCGCCGGTCGAGGCCATCTACAGAGAGCCATTCATGGCCGTTCGCAAGCAAATAAAACATTTTAAAAATATGCATACAATATTTGGCCTCTAAATATGATTGTATAAGTTTTTAAACATATAAATACGATGGCTAGCTGGAGCAGCGGTGGCTGGCAGCTACAGTCGCCCAGCATTGACCGGCGATGCTCTTTGTGCCCCTCGGGGTACAAGGTGGGGTAGCGGAATTGAGTCACTCTACTGGCAAGAAAAGCAAAAAGGTTTAAAGCTCTTGTCTTCCTCCTTCAACTCTTTCTACTGCCACATTCTCCTGCTGCCATTGTATCTCCACGTTCTCAATTCATTCCGTACAAGATGTCTGACGACAAACGAGTCTGCCTGTAAGAGATACAATGTCTGATTTCATGTTCCCACTCGAGCTGACCTGACCTGTTCCAGTGCCTACTCCGGAGGTGCGTGCTACCCTCACCGCACTCTACACACCATACCCTTCGACCTCTTCTCTCCTGCCTCCTAGCTCCGATCCCTGCTGTCCGATCTCGAATTCTTCAACGAAGACTAATACACCATAGGCCTGGACACATCCGTCATCCTCAAGTATCTCATCAATGAGGTGGGTTCGTCTCGAGGCTTGTCGTTCAATGACTTGACGATAGCCTCACTTTTGTCCTTTTTACCTCTACATCCCAAGGCTGTTCTTTACTGTCTTCTCAATTCCTTTATACTGCGTCGTACTCCCTATATCATACCGCTTTTTCCAAGTTCCTGTGGTCGCGAAGCAGAGCGACACGCTTGTCGGCTGTTTTCTCCCTCTGTTTTGTCACCCTATACTGCATTATTCTTTCCATCGTCACAAATTTCCAATGAATACATGTCGCTAATACAATTGGTCTGCAGGGCTACACCGTGGTTGCGTATCTCGGCAACGTCGGCCAGGACGAGGACTGGGCTGCCGTTGAGAAGAAGGCTATGGCTCTCGGTGCCGAGCGCATGGTGATCGACGACCTTCAGAAAGAGTTCCTCGAGGAACTTGTTTTCCGTGGTATCCAATGCAATGCCATTTACGAGGACCAATATCTTCTCGGAACCAGTCTTGCCCGGCCAGTCTTGGCACGCGCCCTCGTCCGCACCGCACAAAAGTACAACTGCAAAATTCTCAGCCACGGATGCACTGGCAAGGGGGCAAGTTGAACCCTACGTCCCATATTTATCGAATATTTACTAACTGCGAGTAGAATGAGTATGTTCTCGCAACACCATGGTCCTGAGTAGATGGCTACCCCATTTATATTTTTGGACCCCTTGATGGTATGGCTGTACTCGGCCGGGACGGTCAAGATCATCACAGCTGCGGACCGGGACTGCAGCACTGGCAAAGATCGGGCCAATACCATCAAGTGGTCAAAATACACAAATGGGATGACCATTTACTCAAGGTTAAACATCACAATTGTTACCAAGGCTAACAATCATCAAGCCAGGTTCGATTCGAACTAGCTTGGCGAGCACTCGACCCGAGCGTGTCTATCATCGCCCCGTGGCGCATGCCCAAGTTCTTCAACCGTTTTGCGGGCCGACAAGACCTCCTGAAGTTTGCCGCCGAGAACAACATCCCAGTTTCGTCCTCTCCCAAGTCTCCCTGGAGTCTTGATGCCAACTTGGCGTAAGTGGCCTTTCACATTAGAAAAGGAGTTCTCGAGGCTTGTCAACTTGACGATGGCCTGCCGTTTTGTCTTGCTCAACTACATTGCGTTTTACTGCTATTTCTTCTCTCCTTCATCACGCTTTGCTCCGCCTATTTCCCAACTACCATGAAGCAGTTCAAGTAAAGCTAACAAGTGTACAAGACATACCTCAGCCGAATCGGGCATCCTCGAAAAGCCCGAGGTCGTTGCGCCCAAGGATGTCTGGACCAAATCTGTTGGTACGTAATATATTGCCCTAGCTCTGGTTCACCGGTCGATTCCCGAGCTAATTCTTGCGCTACCCAGATCCCGTCGATGCGCCCGATGTCCCGACCAAGTTCTCTGTCACCTTCAAGGCCGGCATCCCCGTCAAGCTTGACGTGGAAGGCGGTGAAACCTACACCAACTCTGTCGAGCTTTTCAAGAAGCTCAACGAGATTGCCGGCGCCAACGGCGTCGGTCGAGTGGATATCGTCGAATCTCGGTATTATACCTTCCCCGTCGCCCTCATTGGCGACCCTCAAGACTCGATTTTGTACTGACAGAATCACAAGCTTTATCGGATTGAAGAGCCGAGGCTGCTATGATGCCCCGGCCCATACAGTGCTGCGTCTGGGTAAGTGGGTATTCTACCTCTCAATCGATGTAACTAATAATTCAAAGCCCATGTTGATATTGAGGGCATGACTGTGGACTCCAAGGTTCGTAGCATTATGTCGTGGATTGGAAACGAGTGGTCGCAGTGCCTCTACAACGGTATGTCTTGTTTGTGTGATATTGATGGTCCTGCCTAACGATTGTCTTAGGCATGTACTTCTCACCCGAGCGTGAGCTCCTTGAGAACTCCATCATCTACAGCCAGAAGCATGTAAATGGCACAGTCAACATGATGGTATACAAGGGAGCAGCTCATGTCCTTTCCCGCTCTGCGCCGGACAGCAACCTGTACAGCGAGGAACAGGCTAGTATGGACACTCTCGAGGGATTCAGCCCAGAGGATACCAGTGGCTTCATTGCCATCCAGGCGATTCGCCTCGAGAAGTATGGCGCGGCCAGAATCCAACATGGCGAACCCCTGGTTTAGGGCGCATAGAGAAGCCGCTGTTTTGGCCTCTTTCTACATTGATGAAAGAAGAGGAGGTCAATAGATGTGTTACAAGGAATGCCATGACTTGGGTGTAATTATTCCGATTAAAAAAAAGATATAATCAAAAAAAGATATAATCAAAAGCTTATAGTGGGAACTCCGAATTGGTCTCGGCAGCCATGGATTACTGAATGGGCATGACGCCCTCGCTACATCGTAAGAGGGGGCTCATATACTGTATATGTGCGCAGCTTGCCAAGTATCGTTTATCTGTGATGAGGATAGTTGCAATCCCATCCTCATGCACTATTCGTCCAGCTCGAGAGGTTGATCCGGCGCCGAACCATCGCCAGCCTGCTCCTTTCCAAACGTCAACTGCGTATTCCGAAACGGAATCAGCGCCAGGACGACTGCGTCGGCATAGTAGCTCCGCCGCGTGATGAGGTCCCCCGTCAGGATGCCGACGGTGCCCGTCTGGTGCTTCGAGTTTGTCTTGCCGTGGAGCCGGTTGTCGGCGTCGCCCAGCTCGAGGCCGTCGCGCAGCAGCCTGGTCGTCTCGTGCGGCAGGAAAAAGGTGCCCGTGCGCGCGCGGCCCGTCGTCGCGCCGTCGCCGTCGCGGCCGCCGCCCAGCACCACGATCCACGCAAACGCCTGCGTCTCGCCGTCGACGCTGTGCACGCCGCCCTCGAGGCCGACCCAGTACGCGGCCGCCGGCTCGAGCCGCCGCGCGCCGCGCGCCCGGTTGAGCGCGCCCTGCAGCGTCTCCCGGTCGGTGAGGGGCTGGTCCGGCACGCCGGAGCCGACGCTGCGGCCGCGAAAGGTGAAGTCGACGTCGGGGAACATGCGGCTGAAGCCGTTCTGGGCGGCCTGGAGCTTGAGAGGGTTCGTGGACGCCACGATGACGGTGCGGTCCACGGTTTCAGCCATTCTTTCTGTGAGAATAACGTGTTTTCAGTGCGCCAAGTGCTGAAAAATGCTGTGCGAGGGTGGCTACACTGTGGTATGATTATCATGCTTCTGCTTTGTTCTTTCAGCTCGTAATGTGTTGCCCGATTTTGCCAATTAACGGCTTCGCAGTGGGCCGTAGTTATATCGGCTTGCCCCCGACTATTGATCAACGATTGGGCTTGGCTGACAGATTACACATATTGTCATCTTAAAAGCTGTACTTTTTCTTCATTGCGAATATTAAATTTTCTGTATTTGCCATTATTGCATCAGGCGACAGTTGATTCGATCATGAGGCTCGCGATTTTCACGATTTCCGACATTGTGACGTACTTACAACTATCTCATGCCTCAAATGACCAAGCATTAGATGGAAGTTGCTAATTTTCTTGAATTATTATCTTTGACAGCCGTCGTATTTTTTGCCTGATCTCGTGCTGCTGGCATTTGTCGTGGCTGCAGTTGGACTGAAAGTGATCGAAGGGGTCCGTGCTCCACACTCCCCTAATCTTAACCACCATCTTGTCTCGCAACATCCCCAAACAAGAAGTGCATATCCGCCATCTTGCTTACAACACCCCGCTGTCGCGTCAAACGCATCAAATAGTCGGCCGAGACGACTGCATTACTACCAGCAGCCGTCGCGCAAGACCCAAAGCTCGCAGGCAAGGCCGACAGATCCAGCGGGTTTGCCGACCCTCCCTTGAAGCCACCACATTCCATCTACAATATCCCGAGACGGCGAGACCTCGCAAATCCCCACGATTCGGCCAATCGATCGGCTATCTATCGAATATCGAACATTAGCCTTCAATCGGACAGCTGTGCCTCGACTCGTTTCTGGGCAGCGACGATCCAGCAACCCATCATAGGGCCGGATCGACCAGTCACCGAATCGCAATCGCTGTTCGAACAGCCCAAGCTGCGCTCGCATCAATATCCAGTAAAGAACACCTTGAAATGGCGGGAACTGGCGGTCCTGGCGAAGCCTTTGCCAGAGACCTCGAGCGTGGCCGCGACGAGAATGCTCCACGCCTGTCCAATGTCTCTGCCGGTGACGGCATCGGCTCCGCTCTGTCGTCGACAAACTCGTCCATTATGGGCGACGATATCCAGGGCGACCTGGGCGAGGAATGGGGCCCCCAGCATCCTTGCTATCCTCACATCAACCCCCACGTGCCGGTGGACTCGACGGAACATGCCACGACGAGAGTCATCCGCGTCCGACGCGACTGGCTCCTCCACGGCGACCTGGCGCCGGCCTTTTCGAACCTATACCCCGAGATCCTCGACCCCGCGGGCATCTCGGAGCAGGAATTTCGCAAGGTGATTGGCAAGCTCAACACCGAGCTGGGCGAGGCGTTCAACCCGTACGCTCGGCGCAACGTTGTGGACAGCGTCATGGGCGCCCTCACCGGCTGGCTGTGGGACGACATTGGCATGACGGCGGCGAAGAAGAAGCTTGCGGCACTGGAGAGGTGGATTGAGCAGTGGAATACGGATATGCAAAAGTCCATGTCCACCGAGGACACGGGGCTCGTGGCGCCTAAAATCATTTCCCTGCGACAAACGGGATACATGACTGTGAGTTGACGCGGTGGACTGCGCCATCATGGTGTGTGAGTTGTGCTGACGGTCAATAATAGCTCGATATACAAATACCAGATCCCGAAATTGCGCCGGCTCCTAGCACGGCTGGTGCGAATGAATCCAGGACAGCATTGTCAATGGAGCCGGCAGCTTCTGCAATCCCGGCATAGAGCAGGCGGCAATTGCAGCGCCTGTGACGGCAACTTCATCGCTTCTCAACAGTTGCATATATTAGGAGCGCGAGCATGAAAGTGTTTGCCGCGGGTGTCTTTTTTCTAGCAACATAGCTTCGGAACCATTCTTTGCGTGGTGTAAAGATGCCGTATTATTTCTGATACCACCGGCATCGTTGGCGTTTGGGACTGCTTGGCGCTTGTTTCTCTTCTTCTTTGCAAGTTCTACTCTATATTACCATTATTCATGCTTGGTGGCGGGATGACCGTTTTTCTTGCTTTCTCTACTATATGGTAGACATAGTCTTTACTGTCGATCAATGCAACGCTCCAATGTCGCGCTTCCCTCTGTTGACATTGATGGATTGATCGCTCCGAACAGCTAGCGACTACTGGCATGACCCCTGGCGCTCGTTGCAGCCGTCATGGGACCTGCACACACGCCGTGGACGCAAGCGGTCACGGCCAGCTGAAGCTAATCACTACACATTTAACAAGCCAAATCGGAGAAGAAGAGAGAAAGACTATCGAAACAGTGGCAGAAACCTGGCGCACTGGACGATCAAGGCGCCGCCACATGCAAAAGCAGCGACAATGTGGTCATAGTAAGCCCCGGCATTCAGACTTGGTTGCCGACGCTACGTAACTGCCAACTAGTTTGTTACTTAGTTCCGTCTCCCCGCTGGTTTGCGACGTTTTTGTTCGTTCCCTTCGGCCCACGGGGGCGGGGCAAACAGGGACCGCGCGCCGTCTTGTTCCCGGCCCGCCTCCCCTTTGTCTCGACACTCGCTTTCATAATGTGCCGCAGCGCGAACCTGAGCGCCGCTGAGAGACGTACAGAGACGTATCCTTGAGTATGTGCGAGTATAGTTGATTTGAGCCGCATTCTTTTTTCGTGACCCCTCCGCGCGCCTCGGCCGGGGGGCAAGTTGGAATCGCCGCCGTCATGACCGCCGCCGCAGTCACCGCCGAGCCGGAGCCGCCACGGCCTGCCACGGTGCGCTTCGCAGCCGCCGTCCTTCGGCTCTTGCTCGCGCAGTGGCTCATAATCGGCTTCGGCATCGCTTGCGTCCTGGCCTATTTCTTTCCACGTATGTCGTCACGCAACTATTAATCCCCTCCGCCGCACACAACCCGCCCACGTCGCTCACCAAGGGAACCCTTCCCTCAGATGTCGCCGCCCACGGGGGCACCATACGCTCCGAGTACAGCATCCTGTACGGCGCCGTCGCCTTCATCTTTCTCGTCAGCGGCCTGCAGCTGAGCCCGGCCAAGCTCCGGCAGAGCCTGACGAGCTGGCGCCTACACGTCCTCGTCCAGGGCATCAGCTTCCTCGTCTTTCCCGCCGTCGTGCTAGGTAAATTACCCATGCTTCCACCCATCCTGCCTTTTGTCGATTCTACTTGCCGTGGTAGATGTGATGATGAAGGAAACGAAAAAAAAAAGAGAGCTGATTGGTTCATGTTTTACAGCCATCCTTCACATTTGCATCGCCGCTGGCGCCCTCCGCACCGGCACCCCGTCCGTCCCCGTCCTCGTCGGCCTGCTCGCCACCGCGTGCCTGCCCACCACTATTGCCTCCAACGTGGTCATGACGCGCAGCGCGGGCGGCGACGAGGCGGCCGCCGTCGTCTCCGTCGTCCTCGGCAACGTCTTTGGCTCGTTTCTCTCGCCGCTGCTCATCTACGGCCTCATGCCCACCGGCGGCGGCGGCGCCTTTCAGCCCTGGCGGCCCGCCGGCCCCGGCACCCTCGGCCGCATGTACGCCGACGTCGCCAGGCAGCTGGGCCTCGGCGTCATCCTGCCGCTGGTCGTCGGGCAGGCCTTGCGGTGGACGTGGGAGCCCAAAGTCGTCAAGGTGTTGGACTTGCTCAAGCTGCCCAAGCTGTCGGCCTGCTGTCTCATCTTGCTGGTCTGGTAAGCGGTCTCCTGGAGCATTGTGATGGATCGTCAGACTGATGTGGTTTGGTCATCAAGGACAACATTCTCTGGCGCATTCGAAACAGGCGCGATTTTCAAAATCTCAAAGCCTTCTGTCGTGTGGACCATCTTTATGAATATTGCCTTGTATCTTCTCTTCACCGTGATTTGTTTCTTCGCTGCACGGCCTCCACTGGCTGTGGCTCGGCTCTTGAATCCACTAATTGCCGACTCAAGGTTTGGCAGGCGACTGCCAACCTTCATTCGTCGCATATTGACGATTCGGCAGATGAGCATGGAAGAGACCATTGCCGTGTGCTTCTGTGGCGCGGCCAAGACTACGAGTCTGGGTATCCCGCTGGTGGCCGCCATGTGGGCTGCCGCAGATGACCTTACAAGGGCTTATATCCAAATACCAGTTCTCCTGTATACTATCGAACAGGTTAGCAAGTCCCTGCACAATTTTGTTCTTTTTTTACTGATTTAGCATCCAGGTCTTCGTGGCGCAACTACTCGTCCACGCCTTCAAGTGGTACATGCGCCGCATGGGAAAGCACCATTCAGATTCCGAGACGCAAGCAGACACAGAGCCAGAGGAGCAGCGGCACTTTGATCCCAGATGCAATCTAAAGCTTATATGACGAGTAATAGAAGGCGACCTGAGGATAAATAGTTGGGAGGATAAGGCTAGCACTGTTCTATGCATATTTATCAATATTTACAAAGCGAACATGGAGAAACAACGATTACCCGTTTCTAGTCCGTCTTGATGAGCTCATCAAACAAGTGCTTCATCACTGTGGCGCTTCTCTTTAGGTATCGCTTCTGTCCATTATCATAATCCACATGGCAAACGCCGAATCGAGTCCGATACCCTTCGGCCCATTCAAAGTTGTCCATCAGCGACCAAGCAAAGTAGCCTCGCACATCCACTCCGCACAACCGCACAGCAGCAGCCATCTCTCTCACATAGCCATCATGATATTGAACTCGAAAATCGTCTTCGATGATTTGTTCAATCGGCAGGTCATTTTCGCCTTTGATGCTAGTTCCGTTCTCAAGCACGTAGATTTTTGGACTGCGATATCGTTCACTGATCCATCGCAAGACATCGCCGAATCCTTGTGGACAGGGTCGCAGCCATGGAGACTCGGTCTCTGCTCCAATCCAATGACCATTCTTGTTCATAAATAGTACATCCACATTTCCGGCATAATCCTCCAATTTTGGAGCATCTTCCCGATGCTTGATATAGTTGGTCGTGAAGTGATTCATGCCGTAGTAGTCGCTCGATCCCTTGACAAGAGCCCGTTCTTCATCTGTAAATGTAGGCAGCCTGGACATCAACTGTGCACGCATAGAAGCTGGATAGTGTCCCAGATATATGGGATCTGCAAACCAGCTAATCGAAAACTCATTCTTTCTGTTGCATGCTTTGATGTCTTCGGTATCGGAAGCATCCCATGGATAGGTGGCATCGCCATCGAGCACAATGCCAATTTCGCCGCCATACTGAGCCTTGAACCCTTCACGGTAGAGCTTTGACGCTCTGCCATGAGCAACCAGAATGTTGTGACCAACTATCCAAGGCTCGGTCGAGGCAGCAGCGGTGCGGCCTGGCGCGGCAGAGCCTATATTGTAACCGAGAATGCACGAGACCCAAGGCTCATTGAATGTCGCCCAATGTTTCACTCTTGGAAGAGCTTCGAAAACAACCTTTGCATATCTCTCGAAATCGAGCGGAAATTCATATCGATTTAGCAGGCCGCCGTAGCGCTTCTCGAGCTCGTCCGGCAGATCCCAGTGGTAGAGCGTGACGAATGGCGTAATCCCAGCATCGAGTAGATCATCAACAAATTTAATGTAGTGCCGCAGTCCCGTATTATTGACGGGGTCTTCACGGCCGCCAAGAGGAACTATACGGCTCCACGATAGCGAGAATCGATAGGCTGTGGCACCGAGGGACTTGAGCAAGGCAATATCATCAGCCGTTCGATTATACGAATCACAAGCCACCGCGCCTGATGAGCCGCCCGCGACTCTGCCCGGTTGATTGCAAAAGTCATCCCAGATGCTAGGGCCTCGGCCGTCTTGTTTGGTAGCACCTTCGATTTGGTAGCTTGATTAAGTTAGCCAGCACCAGCTGATGAGCCCTGATAGAACATACGCGGATGTGGAAAATCCCCAGATAAAATCCTTTGGAAACGACATGACTGTGTATTGCTGGATTTTGGATGATTTCAAGAGTAGCGTAAGAGAGACAACACCAAAGGCCTGGTCACGCAGCAACGACATAGGTGGCACCGATTCCGGGCAAGTGCGATTCATGCAAGACCACTTTCACCTCGCAACATGACAGGCAGGGCTCTTTGCGTAATTATTTAAAACTCGTTTGAATTAATGATTAAGAATATAAACTCCATGTAAAATGTGTGTACAGGCCCAGTTTCGAATTTCTTGCTGTAGCATGCCTGCTATTGTTTTCCAGAATGTGATTCATAAAGCATGGCCGTTGACCTCGAAAAACTTGCGATTCAGCAATGACTGTCTTGGCAAGAACTCCCACCCAAAAAAATGTAATCTTGCGCGAAAGATTGACGGTTTTCGTGTCGCGGTTTAAGCGCAAAGAGTGAGGACAACAGAGGCGTCAGAGTGGCAGACTTGGGTGTGAGAACCACCGGGCGGCACGCCATTGTCCCACTGGATGGTTGGGCAGCTGCTATCATCGCTGGCTAGGAGAAGCTTGTGTCCAGAAAAGGCATCGCCAAAGACGTTGCTAAGGTCGTACCAGACCTTGGGCTGGGTGAGGCTGTAGGCGTAGTTGGTCTGGGGCTTGCCGGTGTAGAGGCCGTCGCGGTCGCGCGTGATTTTAAGCGTGCGGCCGCCCGTCTTGGGGTCAACGGCGAAAGGCTCCGAGTACGACTCCCCCTTGGCCAGCGTGTGTCCGTTGGAGACGTCCTTGCCGACGGACCAGACTGTCACGTCAAAGTCGCACTGGTTGGAGACCTTGGCATAGCCCTCGGCTGCAGCGGTGGTGGCGAAGCCGGCCGCGGCGACGGCGAGAATGCTGAGCTGCTTGAACATTTTGTTTGCTGATTGAGAAAAAGAAAAAAAAAGTGTGTGATGGGAGATTGGTGAGGTGTGAGGGTAAAGTTGTCTGTGTAAGTGATGCAGTGTGAAAATGCGGATGCTGAAGATGGTGAATGGCCTGAGATGAAGGGGAGAATGATCAGATATTTATACCAAAATTCACGGACATGCGATCGAACCTTTCCCCTTTGGCGAGGTACTTCGCGTATGCCGAAGGCTACTTTGCTGGAGAAGGAGCTCAGTGACGTCGGGTGTCACCCTGCGTGAGAAGGTGCGAGGCTACATCACCGTCCATGATACCCACGAATCTCGGGGTCCTGGCCGCTAGCCCAATCTAGGTCGACAGCGGAGTTCAATACGAGCCCGTCCAGGGTCTCGGCAGGGATGCCTTGTGGATGTATGAATTCAATGAGGCAACGTGGTACATGAGCTCACTATATCCGTAAAGTGAGCAGACTACCATATTCTCTATTTACCATGATGGTAACTATCGGATGCCATGACGCGAGATGCATCGTAAATTTTTCTTCCTCGTCTCACGCTCACGAGGCGACGTCCCTCGACCAAGCCTGAATGCTGTCTCTCCGTGTAATTGACCGAAAAGCCACACTTTTGTCACGGCTACCCAAAAAACAGGCGCTTTCAGAGCCATGGCTTGTTGGTCTGCTGGACGAATAGGTCCGATTAAAGTGCCAAGCAAGATGCAATTTACTTTCTTCTTTCTGATCGCTCAATACGAACGGAACGGCGATCAAGCCATGACCTGGTCCCGTGGCGCGGCGCTACTTTAAGCCAAGATCTGCATCGGCACTGGAGCCGTGGAGGGCTGAAGACCGTATTTGCCCCCCGCAACGGCTTCGGGGATGTCGAAATACGTCGATGAGCTGCAGCCTTGATGAGAAAAATCCGGCAAGGCAAAAAAAACAATCCCGTGGGCCTCTGGGAGTCTACCATTCGTAGTCCTGACTTGCAAGGGAGGAGCAGGATACCATCGGTGACATTCCCGTGGGGGGGCTCCGATTTAGTGGACATTTGGGGCAATATCCAGGCCGACACAGCAGCACCAGGTAGGTATGTTTTTCTGGCAGATATGCAGAGCGCTGCAGTTTGGATGGTGGCATGTGAGCTGTTGCGCATCGCATCAGTCTTCGCCATTCGCAGGTTTCGGCGGTATCTGCCATCATCCTTTGCCAACCACGAAACGACAGCAATTCTTCTCATTCTTTGGGAGAAATACACATGCGAGCATATCCGCTAGGCCCGGACACTAATCCTTAGTTTTTGCGTGTGCTATTAATAACAACGCATGGGGCTTAGTCGGGCTCGCTGACGACATGGTGCCATTCGTAGGTAACAGGGCTGGCCTTGTGACGAGATTTTACGCTACGGTAGTATTGAAACGTATTCTCGATGAACATATTGGATCCTTTGTTACCCTCGTCCGCCCAGGCTCAGAGTGTGGCATGTCGGCCCTTGTGACATCCACACCGACGATTCCGCATTGGCCACTAATCCTTTGTTCTTCAATGCCATCGACGAGATGGGGCTCGCCTTGGCAGCGGAAGCGGTCGTCCGAATATCAATCTCTCCTAATTGTAAGCTGCCATATTGCCCGGGTCAGTCTCTTCGCATCCCCACCAAGAGGCGAAAAGGGGATGATGTAGGCCAAGGCTTCCAGTGCTTTGTCTCAACTCCACATGAGGATACCGAGATTCCGCTTCGACGGCAAGTTCGATGATACAAGCAGGAAAACCCCTCTTTGTGACGACTGATACTATGGCTCAACTCTGCGCCATATCCGTGGCAAGTGCAACATAACAGTTGAATTCTTTGCGAGAGACGCGCAGTGTAACATCGTATTGGCGGCCGTCAAGCTTCACACCTAGTAAGGCCTGACTTCTGGGTCTTGCAACTTGTCAATTCTGATGTGTGTACCAATAATTACGCAAGAATAACATGCAAGTACAATTATGTCGATTCGTTCGGCACCAGCCAAGACTCTAATTGTAGCTCAGGACAAAAGTCTCGCTATTCCAAAATTTGCGCAAGGAAAAGCGGCGTCCACTTCTCGCCGTAGAAATGATGATTCGTTGAGATTTCGTTTGCACATGTTTTCGAGTTTTACAAAAAAAAACAGCTGGTCAAGTTCGTCTAGCGACACTCTTCCAGAAATGACTCCACTCAAGCAGTACTTGTCCTTAACTCCCAATCATCAGCCATTGCCATCTCCCACCTCTGTCCATCCAAAAAGGGCATCATCTCTATTCTACTGCGTTTCAACTTCATTGTCTTCTCTTTCGTCTAATTTTCGTTTTCCAGAGGATGGTGTCGCCATGTCCACGTCTTCCATGTCATCGCCATCGTCCGCGTATTCTATAATCTCCCACTCCAGCTGCACGTTGCCATCTTGTGAGCGCTGGCCGCCGTGCATGCGACGGAATTTGCCTAGCCTGGTGCCTTCGACGAGCTCCTCAAACCAGGGCACGCCGAAAGACTCGCGAAGCACAGCGGTGTTGGCCACTGTAGGCTGCTGCTGCTTGTCGTCCGCCGCGTCCTCAAGGTCTAGGTCTTGTGCGGCCTCGTCCGAGTCGGTGTCGTCGGGTATCAAGCCGAGCTCTTCCAGGTCGTGCAAGTCTTCGTGCACAAGGCTGCCAAGGGTCAAATGAATGTACTCGGCTTCGGCGGCCGGGCTCTCGGACCAGTACGACAGCTGCGTACCACAATACCCGCAAAAGTAGCGCTTGCAGTCCTGCTGGTCAGGGTGTGTATAAGTTCGCCGAATCGTCGAGTGCGTTTCGTCGTCGCAGTAGGCATATGTTGCGCTCTTGTACCAATTCAAGGGCACTCTAATGTAGGCTGCCAGAGGCGTAGCGTGCGAGGCTTCTGGGCGCAGTTGGTCAGCATCGCACGTGGACAAGGTGCAGATGTTTCATCAAATGTTTTGAGGATATGGCGACCTGTATGGCGCAGCGGTTTTGACGAAAAGCGGGCAGGTGAGTTGGCACGTACGATGGAGCGATTCGGTATTGAACAGCACTTGAGCTTCGTCGATGGCGTCCTCGGGCACTACAATCAGGTAGCGATTGCGGCCGCACTGGCAGGCCCCGCGCAACGGACGCAACGAGCTCATGGTCTATGCTATAGAGTCGGAGGACAGGGACAGTGAGCGCAATTGGTCAGGGCGATGAAAAATTTGTTGTTGGATGATGTTGGGAGATGCGCCACGTCGGGCAAGTGGGCTTGTCTTTGAGAAAATGAGGGGCAGTGTGCCGGCTGGAGCTCCGTTGGCACCGAAATTGAAGCTTGTATGACGAAAGCGGAGGGGACGCTCCACCACAGTCGGCTGAGGTGTAAATGCGGTGCAGAGGGAGGCAATAGGCGGGTCATGGACTGAGGAGCTTGGGGGGATTTTCGAAGACGTTTGCTCGTTGGTAAGTTTCGGGCCGTGATGGGATGCGAGGCAATAGGCCATGGCTAGAGTCAAGAGGGTGGCTTGTCCGTTTGTCAGGCAACAGGACGCGAAATGCCCACACACTGCGTGCATGTCTCAAGGTAATTCAGGAACAATTGGGCGTCGTTTCTGTTGGACCTTGTTTTATGTAAATTTTTCTACATGATTTGACATCTCGTTGAAGCGAAGATGCCGCAGATGTGGAAGCAACACAATCCGGGGTAAGGACGAGCTAACGTTACCTACAGGGGCCAACAGTCACTACCTAGAAGAACAGCTGAAGGCAGCTCCAGCACCCGCGACCGCTATCGCGCCGCCAAAGGGACCAGTGACGGCGCTGGAAACTCGAGCTCCCCGCTTTTCCAGTAGGCATTCCGCCCCCGCGGGCCCGCGGTACCGGCCCAGGCCCAGCGCGGTCCCCGTCCATTGCCCGCCCATCGTCACCCACGGGCCACGGCCACGGCGGCCATCCATTCCCATCTCGCATCTCATCCAAGCTTGTGCTGTGCTCTCCACTTCCGACAAGAGCCGACGCTGGCGCCTGGCCTGCCACCAAAGAATCTCCGGTCGGCCGTGTGCTGATCTCTTGGACCCTTGCAAGCTCCCCTCCCCGTTGCAACCGTCTTTGCCGACTTTCATCTTGCCTTTGCCATTGTCTCCTTTTCCATCTCTACATATCCCTCCCAACGCCCCGTCCGCGACGACTCATCTAGCCATCCACATCGCCGTGCGACTCTCACAACGCCCTCCCTCCACAATGTCTGGCCCTCCGTCACGCCTCCGCTCCATCCTCAACCACCTCTTGCCAGCTGCTCCGCCCCCGGCGCACATTCACCACCTCTCACCCACGTTTTTCCTCGAACGCGCCGCGTCCATTGAGCCCAATGCCGACGCCGTCGTGCACATCACCGCCAACGGCGTCAGCATTCGCCGCTCCTACCAGCAAACGGCGGACCGCGCCCGAGGTCTCGCGTACCATCTCAAGAAGCACGGCCTGAAACGCGTCGGCATCCTCGCACCCAATACGCCCGCCTTCCTCGAGTCGCTGTATGGAATCGTGGCCGCTGGCGGTGTTGTTGTTCCCGCAAACTACCGCCTCAAGCCGGATGATATTGCCTACATCTTTGAGTATGCCGAGGTGGACTCCATCATTGTGGACAAGGAGTTTGAAGAGCTTCTGAGTGCCTACAAATCCAAACACAGCAAAGTCCCAATCATTGTGGATAATGTAAGAGGGAGAAATACGCACATGAGGATGCGCGTTGCTCTAGCTAACGTCGGTGTTATAGGATACTGACGTCCTCAACGGCCCCCATGCAGGCCAGTACAATCACGCTGTAACAGAGGGTCTTGCTTACGACGCCGAGCAAGGTGCCAAGGGCTGGGCTGGGCTTCACGCACACGCAGACAACGAAGATGACATGCTCGCCATCCCCTTTACTTCCGGGACAACGTCCAAACCCAAAGGCGTCGTCTATACCCACCGAGGTGCCTATCTTGCTGCTGTCGCTAACATTATCGAGTCTGGTCTAAACCAAGGCCGCTGCAAATATCTATGGACCTTGCCCATGTAAGTGGACTATGACTGCGCAAATAAATCCCAGCTTCCCAAACTGACTGCGCTAGGTTTCACGCCTGCGGATGGACGTTCCCGTGGTCTATTGTCGCGGTGCGCGGTGTAAATGTGTGCCTGCGCAAGATTGATTATCCCGTAATTTGGCGCCTCCTCAAGGATGAAGGCGTCACTCACTTCAACGCTGCGCCAACTGTAAACACGCTGCTTGTGGCCGCAAAAGAGGCCACCAAACTACCGAATCCAGTACAAGTAACTGTCGCAGCCAGCCCGCCCACTGGCCATCTGTTTGAGCAAATGGTGTGTTGTTGCCCAAGGCTGGCAAGATGATGCTTTCGTGACTAATTCACATCGCTTAGACCAACCTAAACCTAATGCCCGTACACGTTTACGGAATGACGGGTAAGTCTAATACACCTCTTGTGTTCCCATGCGCCCGCTGACACCATGAAGAAACATACGGCCCTATAACCAAATGCTACACCATGCCTGAATGGGACAGCCTCCCCCCAGCCGAAAAATACGCCAAAATGGCACGTCAAGGACACGGCTTCATCACCAGCCTGCCCATCCGCATCATCAAGCCGGACCTGCCCGAAGACGTCCTCATCGACGTTGCCAAGGACGGCAAGGAGATTGGCGAGATTGTCTTTTTCGGCAACATCTGCGCCAAGGAATACTACAAGGACGCCGCGGCCACCAAGAAGCTGTTTGCCGGCGGCGGCCTGCACTCGGGCGACCTCGCCGTCTGGCACCCCGACGGCAGCGCGCAGATTCTGGACCGCGCCAAGGACATCATCATCTCGGGCGGCGAGAACATCTCCTCGGTCGCCCTAGAGAGCATGCTGGTGCAGCACCCCGACGTGCTCGAGTGCGGCGTCGTGGCCGTCCCCAGCACGCAGTGGGGCGAGGTGCCCAAGGCCTACATCACCGTCAAGGAGGGCAAGTCGATGCAGGGCGCGGACCTGATTGCCTGGGCCAAGGACAACAGCGCCATCAGCAGGTTCATGGTGCCCAAGGAGGTGGAGATTGTGACGGACCTGCCCAAGACGAGCACGGGCAAGATTAAGAAGAATGATTTGCGCGATTGGGCAAAGAACGGCCGCACGTCTGCTTAGAGGGCGGGCTCGGCTTACTCGGGTCGAGCGCTTTCGTGCTATGGTTTTCTAGCGTGATACCTTGGTCGAACTCGTAAGTATGAGCTACCCAATCAAAGTCAACCGTAGCACCAAGGAGATGCCAGACTCTAAAACATTTGGCTTTGGGTTGCTCCGTCGATCTCTTCTATAAGCACATAGTTAACGAATATACATAAGGTATATACCAATGTATCACCGTGTTGCCATTCTAGAGCAATCAACAGCCTTCGATTATATGGAGTCAGGCAATAGTTTACTCTTCTACGATGCAAGCATCATTGGTTTCTTGGTTTGCATGGTTTCGTTCACATTAGAGAAGAGGATAGCAGAATACGAAAGATTTCGATATTCATCTGCCTACGAGTGAATCTATAATGTATTTCGCCTCAATCTAGGCACCGATGCTGCCAACAATGCTCGAGGCGAGATCCACCGCGCTCTGGGCAATGTTGCCACCATTGCCGCCCTGAATGCTGTTGGCCAGGTCGGCAGCACTGCCTGCAATGTTGTTACCGCCGCCCTGCTTGCCCTTTGCGGGAGGAGGGGCAGCAGCATCATCACCACCCGAGTCGTCCTGTGCCGGAGGGGCAGCGGGGCCGTTATTCTTGTTGTTCTTGTTGCCCTGGATGCTCGAAGCAAGGTCGAGCGCGCTCTTGGCAATGTCCTTGCCGTCGCCGCCTTGGATGCTGTCGGCGAGACCGGCGGCACTGTCCGCGATGTTGTTGCCGTTGCGGCCTTGTGATTGTGACGCAAAAGATTAGCCTACTGATTAAATGGTGTCGTCTTTGTCTCCCTCTGCGTCTTTGCCTTTTACTCTCTGAACCATGTAGACTCCTTCATTTGCATGCGTTTTCAACATACCAGATGCAGGAGCGCCAGCCACAAGGGAAGTCGCACAAGCGAGGACAACGGCGAGGGTTCCAGCGAGCTTCATTGTTAGATCTAAAAGACAAAAGAAAGGTTTGTAGTTGATGTAATAGCGAAAGATGTGATGTGTAAGAGAGCGATACAACTAGAGTTAAAAAAAAAGGAATTTCGATCTATTTATTGACGAACTCCCCATCTATAAGTAGACATTCGCACTCTTTGACGTTCCCGCATGTCCGCGTGCATGAACCGGTGAAACGATAGCACATCGTCAAAAGCCTGTTACGAGCACTAGTTGACTGGCAGGCTCACTTTGACCACTTCATGTGACAGCTGCCTAGTAAAGGCTAAATGTCATCTTTTCCCCTGCTTATGTTGAGTCAGTTCTTCAGCAGCATGGCGCGCATGAAGCCAACTGAGAACTCGTTTCAACATCCACCTATAGTCGGCAAGCGCACCTCGGTTCGTGCGAGTCACGGACAGGGCGCTTGAATGAGCCTGCCAGATAATAATGACCATGGCATGGCCCTGAATGCCCTTTTTGGGGGGTGGGTTGCGAGACATGAAGCTTGAACTGTTTCAAAAAAAAAAAAGGCTGTTGCAGCTACGGGCGACGGAAGCCCCGGCGCGCCATGCTCGCGATGGAAGGATACAGCAGCAGGCGTCTTTGTCTCTGCATGATGATGACGAAAGAATGGCATGCCGGAGCCTAGAACCTCCGCCGCGATGAGCACCACGGCGACGAGGATACGAGCGCAGTTTCAGGCTGTGGATGATGATTAGAAGCCAAGATATCCTCAGCGCCCATCATGCGCCCGCCGCCTTGCCTCAATTGGCTGATGGCGTGCCCCGGATTTTCGTTGCCAGATCTGCCACATGCACGAATCATCTATTGTCCAACAACTTGCGAGTCTTGGTCTGTTACTGAGCATTACTTTTAACTCTGATGCCTTGATAGTATTTACTTGACCAACTAAATTCCTCATCTTCAAGCGGGTAAGTGGGACTCACCAGAGCAAACAGGCTTGCCCTGGGGTCAAGACATCCATTAATATGCAGTCACGCAGAACTTCAATCAGAAAAACACATGCGCACGAGTTGCATTCGTGGTTGGAAGAGACGATATACATGTCAAGACTGACACTGACGAAGCTTGACGCCATCAACGTCTTGTACCGGAAACGGTTCCGCAGCGGCTAGTTTGCGCCCGAACTAGCTGAGCTGACCTATTGCGGTCTCTGGCTCGTGGCAAAACAAATCGTGTGGCGGAAAAGAAGGGAAATGGACGATGCTGCAATCAGCAAGGGTCAAAATCAGGAGACATGCTAGAAGGAGGCGGCGACAGGTCCACACCTGGAAATGTTGCTTGTCAAGAAGTTATCAAGTGGTCGCCGACTGATGTGCACCGCAAACGTTGGCCCAAAGGTTGCCGCCAAATTGGTAGCCTCGTGTACTCCTGGCGTGCGTTGAGCCCAACAGTACCTACCTGCCTACCCTGTAGCCGCGGCCAGTGACCATGCATACTATTGACAGCGGCCGCTTCTCAGCTCCCACCTTGAACTACCCATGCAGCCTGTGCAGAAGCTTAAAGTATAATCTGCCATTGCTCGCGGGATCAACCTATTAGACCCAGTTTATGCCATAGATTTGGTACTGTAAAGGGCGTCGCTAACCTTGCACAATCTGGGTGGGCACTGACGGGGGCGCGTGGCGGCGTCTCCCTGGCCCCAGTGACGAGAGGTGCCAGTGACGAATGATCAGTGATCGCCAACCCTGCAAGCTCCGAGCTGTCGTCCGTTGCCTCTGCCCGTCGCGAGCTGCCTGATTTGGACCTCTCATTATACCATCAGATGCATTTGTAACTCGGCAGAAAGACGCCATCTTCTTTTGCCCTCCTCTTCAACAGCTTTCCCTTTTTTTGGCCGACTTGCCAGTCCCCCCATCGCCTCCACGCATACGACTCCTGACGCAAGTCTGCGACAACTGCGCCAGTCGGCTGCCACACAAAGTCGCGTGCGTGGCTCCCTCCCCAGCCTCGACACCTCTGTGGCTGCCACTCAATCTTGACCTCTGCACCACGGCCATCCCATCTGCACGACTGCACAACACGGGGAGCGGTTTGCAGAAGCGCCCATCGGCTTCCCGTGCTTTGAGGACGACGGCAACTGCTCTCCAGCCACACCCAACCACCTAGCCATCACCCCTCCCTCGATCGACGCGCGGCACCCATCGACGATGGCTTCAACTAGCTCCGATCCCGCCGTATCCGGCAAGCCGGCCGCTGCCCGGGTCAACTCACATGGTGCGCCGCAGAGCCGCAGGACGAGCGCGAGCATACAGCTGCCGAAGCGCGCCCACACCTTTCAGAACGACGGCGCCGCCCAGCAACCTGACGCATTTGAAACATCGCAGGATGCAGACGACCACGAGGAGCCTGCTGACAATGGCAGAAGCTCCGTCGACCTTGACGAGCTGCCCATTGAACTCGTCACCCTGACAGATAGGTACATGCCACCCAAAGGCGTCATCCGAGGCGGCCGTTAACTATGAATGCTGCGTACAGTTTCGTCGAATCGCTCAGCGCAAAGGTCCATTCGACACCGCCAAACATAGACAAGCTATCCCAGCTCTTTCAAGATTTTTATACGCTCGCTTCATCCCATATACAAACACACATCAGCGCACTTGCGACAAGACAGCGGCGTGGCCCGTCCCCGAGCCCCTCCACTACCTCGTCGATATCATCTGCTGCCAGTCGCTTCCGCTCCCGCACCGCGTCGCTCAAGTCGTCCAAGGACAGCAAGCCGAAGCTTGAAGTCGAACATCAAATGATTACGGCCGAAGAGCTCGCCGACAGGAAAAAGGCGCGCAAGGCGCTGGAAGTCAAGAAGGGCCTGATTGAGGAGGCCGTGGAGCGGCGCCTGTGCGAGGCCATCTACGGTCGAATATACCGTCACCGAAGCACCCACGACGAGGCGCAGGATGATAAGCTCAGGTCCAAGACGGCCGCGCTGGCCTTGGTCAACATTGGATTGACGGACCTGGGCATCGACCTTGGCCAAGACGACGACGACGACAAGAACAAGGTCGGAGGGGAACCGAAATTCCGCGACGAAGAAATCCGGGAGTCTCTGGAACCAGCGCGCAAAGAACTGGTTGCCATGAGCGACTCGCACTACCCTCTCGGGAAAATCAACCACCTCAAGGCCGTGCACAAGAGCATCGTCGACACGCTCGCTCACTTTCATCCCTCTGCGTCCGCAGACGAGATCATGCCCATGCTCATCTACACCCTCATCACGCTCCCGCCCGAGCACCTGCACGCCATCAGCGACCTCCACTTCATGCAGTGCTTTCGCTGGGAGCCCAAGCTTACCGGCGAGGCCGCGTACTGCCTCACCAACTTTGAGGCCGCCATCAGCTTCCTCGAGACGGTCGACCTGTCCACCCTGCGCGACGACGAGCACCCCTCCGGCCCGCTCAAGGCCGCCGTCGCCGCCGAGGCCACCGCCGCCAAGCCAGAGACGTTTCCTCCAGCCTACGCACAGCGCGGCGCCGCCGCCGCACCCACCACCGACGCCAGCAGGGAAAACGCCGCCGCCGCCAAGCTCAGCGTGCCGTCGCCCGGAGGAGGGGGCCTCACGGCCGCCGCGGTGCTGCGCAACCGCCGCCTCAGCGACCTCGTCAACACGCCCGCGCAGGCGTTTGGCGCCGCCAGCGGCGCCGTCTTCAGCACCGCCGACCAGGGCCTCAAGACAATCTCCAACAGCCTCGGCGAGAGCTACTCCTTTCTCCTCGGCAAGCTGCGCGAGCAGCGCCAGCAGGGCGTCGGGCCCAACAAGGAGTCCCTCGTGGTGCCGCGCACCCTCGACGACGCCCGCAAGCTCGTCACCACGCCCCCGCTGGGCGACGACGACGACGAAGACGACGAAACCGCCAGCGTCAACAGCTCCGCCGTCGCGGCCGACGATGGCGAGTCACGACCCAAGTCGACGGCAGCGCCGCCGCCACGAGACTCGGTCCTGACGCTCATTGGCGGCCGGCGCGAGCCCAGCGTCGACAGCACGCGCAGCCGCCGCAGCGCGAGCTCCCTGAAAAAGGTGGTTGAATTTCCCGGCACCACCCCGTCGCCGGCCACGACCGTCGCCGGCGCCGCGCAGCAGCAGGGCGCCGCCATGCTGGACCAAGTGCGCAGCCTCGGCAGCACCTTTAACCCGATGGCGCGCCTGCCCACCATGGGCTTCCGCGGGTTCGGTCGCGCGGCGGCGACGTCGACGCCGCCACCACCACCAAACGCCGCAGCAGTCGCCAGCAAGGATGTTGGTGGTGGTGGAAGCAAGCCGCCCGAAGATGGCGGCGACTTGAGCACTGTAAGTAGCCAGTCCCCTGTACACTCTACGACCTCGTCGTCACCACGTACACTGTCAAGTGCAGTTCTAATTAAAACCCCCCGCAGGCATTCCCAGACCTGGCAGCGCAGCTGCCGCCAAAGCCCAAGATTGCGCCGCCCAACAAGCGCTTCATGGAGATTACTACGCCGGGCGAGCTGCGCCTCGGCGAGGTGCTGGAGCTTTTGCGAGATTATCGACGGTTGGCGGGCGCGTTGAAGAATTTAGATGCGTTTGAGGATAAATAATGCTTGTACACATATATCCACCAGAGCGAATCCAATCTTTGGCCCTTTTGATATAAGCCGAATCAATAATATTATATATGTAAAGTCACATCTGTTTTGGTATTTACTGGAAATGGGGCCCAGGTGCTCTCTCATAAGCGCCCCCTAGTCAGAAGCGCTCCTATTCCCGACTCAAAGAAACAAAAAAAGACAAAAAAAACACCTGGATGCCCCCGTCTATAAACAATCCCATCAAGGCAATTCGGCAGAGTCCGCGGCTGGAATGGGGCCGTTGCAATACATGTACATACGCCGCGCAAGAAATACCAAAAAAAAACGATAAAAGTCAAGTCTAAAGTGAGAATGGACATGTGACGAATGAAAAAAGAAAAGGCGAGTCGCTATGGCCTCCACGGAGTAGGATAGTTGGCCGGTGCAGTCTCAGAACGCACTGGATGCATGTGCTTCGAAGAATTACCACTGGGCAGTTGCTCCAACTGAGAGTCGACTTCAGTGTGAGGCTCAGTGTAGGTGCGGTTACGCTCCAGAGTCAATGCGCGAGACTCGTTGGATCGGCTTCGCTGACGCGCAAGACCAGCGTCGCGTTGGGCCACAGGACCGGGGTGCAAAAACTTTGCAATAATGTTTGTGTCCTTGCCTCTGCTCATGGTGCGTCCGCGCGCAACGCTCGGCAGCCTCTGAATTCCACTCGACATCGCCGTGGGTGCCGTGCTCATACGGGCCAAGACTGCTTCCGACTCCTCGGCTTCCTTTTTAAAGCGAGCCTCGCTAGGAAGAAGCACAGCCTTATCTAGACCATAGGGCAGACCACGGTGGCGACCACGGATTTGCAGAGCAGCAATGACAAGCTTGCCAACGACGGAGAATTGACTGCACAGAGAGGCGTTGACGCCCGTGGCGCCCATACTCAGTCCAACAGTACCGTAGGCACTGACGACTTCGAACAAGATCGCAAACAAGTCGAAGCGCTTGGCTTGTATCTTTGAGCCCTCTGAGATGCAGAGAATAAAGAAGCCCAGAAAGACAAACCACAAATCGAAAGAGAGCTGCCGGCGCAAATGGGTACCGACATACGACAGTGCAGAGGCTTCCTCCTCGGCGCCTTCCTGGTGGTCGTAGACGCCCAAAGACCGTTCTTCGTACACGTTGGTTCGTCGAATGGAAATGGCAATGGGAAACACGGAGATGTACATCATGATCATGTACATGACAGGCATGGCTGGATGAAGATCACCCAAGTTGACAGCCGAAAAGCCTGCAGTTCTCGTCGAGGCGGCCTGGAACAACCCAACAACCACTCTGTTGTTCAGAGGAAGTTGGCTGATGGGCTCCTTGCCCAAATCCAAGACGAGGAAGAAGAGCAAATCAATTGCATTGAGAGAAATCAGAATCCAGAACAGCCACCAATTTGGCCCTGACGGGAAGAGAAGCGTGAAGCACCGACGGGGATGGTCGAGAAGAAATTTGAGCTCCTCCCACAGACCAGAGCGTTTGGGGACAATCTTTGTGAGCACCCAAATAATGAAGCGCAGCATGACCGGAAAGCCAGTGTTGCCGAGGATGATTAGAAAACACATAATCATCAAAACATACTCGGATTTGACAAATGAGATCATGCTGTCAGAGGTCAAAGTAAAGCCAACGTCCATAAAGCTGACATTGGCCGTAAAGAAAGCCCACCATGTTCTGGTGACGCCACTGGACTGGACAATATCACCATAGTAATTGTTGTGCAAGATAAAAGGAAGTAGGGTAACGAGGCCAAAAAGTTGGAACCCCCAGAAGAAGCCGAGAAGAACAAAAGCTAGAGTTCGCAAGGAGCGATATTCGATACCGCCCAGCTCTTCGCGCTGCTCAAGTGTGAGACCAACAAAGTTTGAGTTTCTTGCCATGGTTGGAGTGTAGCTGAGATAAGGCATGTCTTCGGCGGCGCCGGAATCGCGATGCAGGGCAGATCGTATTCGCTCCAGTGTCCATGTCCGTGTGGGCCTAGGAGGCTGATCATGGCCATCTTCATGATTCGTGCTTTGTCCGCTCTTGTTGAAGAGACGTGGCTTTCTCAAACGAAAAGCGTCAAGAGTGCCGGTGAAGGCTTTGGCGTCTTCCGCAAGCTCTCTATGCTTGCGATCTGGCTCCGCAATTGTGATGGTTGGTTGGCGGCCACGAAGACCCTGGTACGGTGCGTCGTGGGCTTGAGACGGTTTTGAATCGGGATTGCTGGTTATCCGCGAGGCTCGAAGGCCAAGCGTCTCATCGCGATCATATTCGTCTAGACGGGTGGGGACCTGTCCGCGTTCAATATCACGGGGACCTGGAATGCGAAGAACATCATTGTCGTCCTCGTTCCGCTGGCGTTCGAGAATGGCAATGTGCTGAGCATTTGGACGTCTCTCAGAAAAATCAGCGGCGTCTTCCTCTAGCCCGTCACTTCTCTTGACAGTATCGGCAAAGGTAATGGCCGTAGGACCATGAGCATGTTCTCCTTCGCTGTCCTTGCGGTCGCGCAGCTCAGCAACAGGAGTGGCAGTGCCATGAGTTGACGGCGACCCATCGTCACTATCTCTGGTATGCTGGGAGTGGCCTGGCGTAGTTGTAGCTGGGCTATCCGTTGCGGTCGTGGTAGTGTCACTGTCCTCGTTGCCGCGACGGGGTAAGTTGGGAGGCGCAGTGGTGCTATTGTCGAGGAGAATTCCATCATTGGTAATTCGCTGTGATTTGCCGTTGGCGGGAACCACTGTAATGTTGCGGCCATTCACCCCTGCCTCGGCTCTGTGTACCTCGTTGGCAGCTTGCGATTTCGACTTGGTCAAGTTCGGACGTCGGCTGCGAACCTCACGAACCCAGCCTTGAAAGCGCTTCTCAAACCAGTAAATGCGGAGAAAGACGACGGAGCCATGAAGCGTGATAGGGTTAGACATCATGACGAGGACATAGATGACGACTTGTTGGAAAGTGGTGAGAAGGTTCACGTCAACCGGGTTCAGACCGGCTTGTGTGTTTGCACCACTGGCGAAAAGTAGAGCGTCGATATAAGCTAGATGGCCAGTGCCACCCGCGTAGATGGCAATGGAGCCAAGTATTGTAGCGCCAACAATCCAGAAGTAGTGTGCGGTAATGAAGTTGAAGTGAGGGTTCTTGGACACAAAGGCAGGCTTGATAGCCTTGAGCTGTGCCCAGATATTGCTGCGTAGATTATCAAGCATAGTGACGATTGATACTGTATTTGGGGATCGGTAAGAAAATGGTAGTAGTAGGAGGAGGATTTTGAGCAAGTTGAGTGGCTCGGGATGGTGATTGGAGAAATCAGCAAGGGTTAAGCCAGAGTCCAGCCGAGCGACGAGAGAATATGGCCAAGGGTAAAAAGCATGGTGGAAATGGTGTATAAGAAAAGAAGTCGAGGCAATGGCGTGGAACTGTTGCGTCTTTGATAGTGATGCTGGCAAGCTTGGCGGTCTTGGAATGGTACCTCTGCGGAAGACTAGGCGAACGATTAAGGTAATTATACCGATTTCCAGAGTCGCACGGCACAGAATCACACTGGCAAATATTCGAAGCGTAACAGAATGAGCAGGCCTGTCGAGGCAGCCGTGCTGATGCCGAAAAGGTCGTCGGTTCCGTTGTCTAGGGCGTTGAAGTAGCTAGCCCTGCCACTGGAGAAAAACACCTGTACAGGGTCAAGCAAGGATCAGTTGTCGAATGGAAGGGTTGCAAGACCGGCACGCTTTCCGGAAGGTGGTGACACAAGGTCCGGCCGCTGCAGGTCTCAGCCGGGATGATGACACAGAGAATCAGGCAGATATTCGACGTCGAGTCCTGCGTGATGCGGAAAAAGGAGAGGAAGTCGGAATTGCTGATAGGGAAATCTGCAGGTGGAGAAAGCTTTGATTCAAGGTCTGTCGTAGATTGCGCAGAGGGCGAAGAAGAAAACGCTGTCAAATGAAAGATGGCGAGGCGGGCAGTGCAGAGCCGGTCGGTGCTTGGCGATTCTGGCCGTGTCGCACTTTCAAAGTCTGGGCGCGGCGCGCGGGACCTTGGGAGCGCCAATGAGGTTCGGCAGGAGACGTCGGGCGAAGGCCAATCGAGGGGACGAGAGTCCTAGACAGCAGTCTCAATCGCAACGAGGACGAGATGAAAATAAACAGAGATTTGAGACAAAAGTCGGCCGTGCCTGAGAATTTGTGCTCCGTCGACTCGTGAGCCTGGATCGAGCCAGGTCTCGCCCTGCTATGGATGTCTCTGCAAGGATGCAAGGCCGAATTCGGGATTCGCGGCGGTGCGTCCTGGTGGTGCGATGGCAGTGCCTGCAATGCAAAAGCTTCGGGGACCGCGGCGGGCGGTACAGAAAGGGGTCCAGAACCCTGCGGCAAGACTCGAGAATGATGCGTCGCACACGGCAAGGGGCCAGCACGATTGGGAAACGGGGGACTGGTTGCGCCAGAGGTTGGAAGATCTGGGACTGCGACAGGCGTGCGCAGGTGGCAATGCTACCTACCTGCCCAGCCGCTGCTGCACGAAGAAGGCCAGGGACAAAGAAGGGCGAGAAGAGAAGAGTAGAGGAGAAGAGAGGAGGAAAGAGGAAATATTAGTCTGACGAGACGCGGGTCCGGCTTAGCCACCGAAGCAGCGTATGTGCCGCGGCTGCACAATCGATGGCGAGACTTGAAGCGAATTGCTGTTGCGGAATGGGGATGAGCGTTTGCACGAGGGGATGAATGGTGGGCAGCGGGCGGTAGAAATTGATTGTCTGCGGCGCTGCTCTGCACTGCGGCAGTTGGCGTTGGCGTCGGCGTCGGCGTGCGCTGCAAGCACTCTGTTAGCCCAGACTTTTTTTTTCTTCCCTGGCGGCCACTGGTTCTGGGGCCCAGCACGCTGTAAAGTTCATTGTGCTGGCTGGCTGGGCTGGCTCCGGGGTCAGCGAAGACGCCGGCCACAGCGAGGGTGGATGGCCCTTGGCTCTTCGCTCTTTGCTCTGCCTGCTCTGCAAGCGGGTTTGCCATGCCAAAAGCCGTCCTAGTCATGGCGGTCATGTCCCCAAGAAAGGCCACCAGCATGAAAAAAGCGCCACGTTTTAGGTGATTTTCGGCACCAACCTGCACCAAGCACCTGGGATTGTCTAGGGCTAGTCCAGCCGTGGCCAGTGACGTTGCGGTGGCTGCGCCAGCGCCCATCAGCGCCTCTTTCAGCCTGGCGCTCTTCTGCGCACCACCAGCAATCTTCCAAGCACGCAGCACGCTTTCCAATCAATCTGTCAACAGATCACCGCATTCCTCGCCCTCCTCGGCGTCTTTCTGCTGCCCCTTCGTCGCCGCCCCCAAAGTGATGAGCAGCCATCAGCAACAGTGTGGCCGCCAGTTTTTAAATCACTCACCCACAGAGTCTTCGTCCATCGTCACCCTGCTGGTACTGGATGATGACGGCGCAAACCTTCTTTTGTTAAGTAACAGGGTCCCATCTCGGTGCCCGCGCCCGCGCCCGCGGTCCCCCCTGGACCTGCTTCCCTGCACCCGCGTGCTAATCCGCCCCCAATAATTGGTACCCAAAAACAATGAATCAAAGACACCCGTAGCTGCCAACTAACTAGGCTAAAATGAATTACACCAGACGAAGCCTGGTCAACGATGCACTTTTTGACACACACCCATGCAAGCCCCATGAGCTTCGCCGATCCTGGCCTCTCACTTGACACTACCTACCTTGCGACCCTCCTCGGTCACGTCCGTCTTTTCCTCTTTAACAGTGCGAAAAACGGACTGTTGCACCCAAAATCAGAGATGCCAGTGCCGAGACGATGCCGCGATGCCTCAAGTCCATAAGACAGCTTCTGGACGCCACCACCGCACATCGCCCGCCGTGCGCCACAACCTTGACCGCTCTGATTTACTGGTGCACATATATGCCACACCGCACGCCGTGTCAATGAAAGAATGCTGTATCACACGAACCGGTGACTCGGCATGCCCTGACAACACGGCAGTACGTACGGTAGACGAGCCAAGAAACAAAAAGGCTCGGATGAATAGATGGGAGCCTTGTACTCTCGTCCCTGCGCCCCTAGGATGGTGAAGAGCACGACAATTCGATCTGCACCGGGGCTGAATCCACGACGCCATTGCCAATCCTCTTGATCGCCCATCACGCATTTCGTACTCCCTCCTAGGCGCGCTAACTAGCCCCGGCTTTCCCATTTCGCATCTGCCAAGGCGCAGAGCCTCCTTCACGTCGCATCCATCTGCCAGCACATCTGCACACTAACCCACCTTTCCCTTCCGTCATGCGACCACTTCCTAAAGCAACGTCATTTTGCATGCCCAGACAAGACAAAACTCACGTCTCAGCAACATCCCTTGCGCATCAAAGCTCGGCTTGACCATGCTCGATAATGTCGTTTTAGACTTTTCTATTATTCAAATCGCTAATATGGTATATTCTATGCTATTCCTTGCTCGGCGGCAAGCAATAATAATTATAATAAAAAGACCCCAGTAAAAACGCCAAACGCGAAAACAAAATCCCAACAAGTACACTGTCCCCATCACCGCTATGCGAGTCTACTTCACTCACCCGCCGCGCGCCTAGCGTTTTCTCTACCAATCTTCTTAAAAAAGGCATGGCTCTCCTTCTTGCCCTTCTTTTTAAGACCGCCGTTGAACTTCTTGTTCTGTTCAATGTATGCCATGTCCTGCCCACCGCTGAGCTCGCCCAACGTGCCCGCCGTTCGCCGAACTCTCTTCTTGGCGCGTCCCATGCTGCCGCTGTGAAACAAATCATCTGTTATGTCCTCATCCTCCATGCCCTCATTCTCCACCAACACCTTTTGCAGCAGCTCTCGACGCTCTGCGGCTGTCGCAAACGCAAGCCCGGGCGTCTGCTCAATGTTGGCCAGCTGCGTAATGACCTTGAACGCATAGCCTTGGTCGACTAGGAAGGCCTGTCTCTTCGACGAAAAGTACATTTCTTGCGTGTCTTTGGAAACAAGAGAATAGAAAAACGCGTTGAAGCCTTCATCGTTACGTCGCTTGGCTCGCAGAATTCGTCCCAGACGCTGTGCTTCTTGGCGTCGAGAACCGTAGTGCGACGAGATCTGAATGAGGCAAGTAGCCTCGGGCAAGTCGAGAGAGGTATCACCAATTTTCGACAGGAAGAGTGTGTTCACCAGCGGGTTGTGCTGGAAGTTTTCAAGCACCTTCAATCGCTCCGCTTGACCTGTGCCGCCATAGATGAAGGCCTTGCCAAGTTTCAGTGCGTAAGCCTTGAGGGCATAAACATTATCAGAAAAGACAATAATCTTGTCTCCGCGGGCTTCGTGGTAGTTGATGAGATATTGACAAGCCTGAAACTTGCGTGGGTTCATAATGTAGAGCAAGTTCTTCTTGCGGGATGGCGCACGCAAATATTCGTCGTAAAACTCGGTCGGCATGGCGCACCAGACCTCCGCACACTGCACGCGAGCAATGTGGCCCTGCTTGGAGAGTTCCATCCAGTTTGCTTCAAACAGCTTGGGGCCAATGAGAAAATTGAGATCGGAAATCTTGTCGTCTTCTCGCAGCAATGTAGCCGTCAGCCCCAGTTTGGAGTGCGTCTTGAGCGAAGAAGTAACTTTTCGGAAAATGTTTGCTGGCACGACGTGCACTTCGTCGAGTAGCATGAGACCCCATTCTCTTCCAGTGAGAAACTTCATCATCTTTTCCGCATCATATGACCGCGCTCGCGATTGCGTGACCATGGAGTACGTAGTCACAATGACACCAGTACTGCCTGTGAAGACTGACCCTTTCGAGTCTGATGTAAAGGCCACAATGTCGTCAGGGTTGATATTCGACCACTTCAAGAATTCGTTTCGCCACTGCACAACCGACATGGAGCTGGTGCAAAGCACAATGATGCCCTTCTTGATAGTGCATGCAGCTGTGATGCCAACCAAGGTCTTGCCGGCGCCGCACGGCAAAACAATAAGACCACTCTTGGCTCTGCCGTTACCAAACATCTTGCTCAAACTCTTTTCTTGGTACGGACGGATTTGCGTGCCAGGTCGAAGGTCGATATCGAGATTGGGGTTTGCTTCGTCGCGACGAAAATCGTATTCTTCCAAGACCGGATAGCCAAGGTTGAGGCACTCTTTTTGCACTGTTTCCACGTCCTTATCCGCAATCTCGAAAGCGTGCGTGACCTCTTGATCGTCATCGTCATCGTCATCCAGCGTTGCCTGGGCTTGCCCTTGCGGAACCGGTCCTTGCTCGTTTTCGCCTGTCTGGAGCCCGTTCGCCTGTTTGACGCCGGCAGCATTCTTGGTGCCAGGAATGACCAGGCCGCCAATCTTCGGCGCTGCCGTGGTTGTAATTTCTTCTGTTCCTTGAACACGCAGAGGACCAATCTTAGGGTTTTTGAGCAGCATTTGCAACATTTCCGGGTCAGGGCTTTCGACATAGTACTTGGTATTTTTCAACACAAGCTTCACTTTGCCATATGTTTGTGTGCAGCTGGTGATGAAGGCTCGGATCTCGTCAGGGAGTGGCGTCTTGAGAAATCTCTCGAGAGTATTGATAATGTCTTTTGGAGACAGGCCTACAGATACGGCAGCGTACAGGCTGTGCATGGTGAGGGCGTATTCGTGCATAAAGGTCGGTCGCGACAGCGGCTCGGAAATTGTAATGAGGAAATCTTGCGCCTGTTCGGCCAGCGGGTTGAAGCTTTCGAGGATGATACGACCCTTTTGGGGATCTATCCATAGCGGTCTGTTCCGGTGGTCCTTTTTGAGGACAAGATACGAGTAGTCATTGGCACCAAAAATATGCGTGAGCGGGTCTTTAACATTATGCCGCTTCTGGTACCGGCTAAGAGAGAAACGGTCTATGTTCTTGTCGATATCGGCCTCGAGGACTTCATCAATCGGTACGTCGTCTTCTTCGATGTCATCGTTGCTACCGATGCTTCGAGGAGTCGCTGCACCTGGTGTGCTCACGCGCGAAGCGCGCCCAGTTTTGGCCCCCCCTTGCACATTGCCGCCGGCCTTTCGCTTAGGAGGCATAGTCGCGAGAAAATGCCCTTTCTGCGAAATCGCGCCTAGCGAGCAAGTCGGTGTTGGTGTGATGCACGCTGCCGGAGCGATGGCGAGCGTCGATGTTGAGAAAGAAGAGTTGGCTTTGGAGTGGCGAAAGGCACTACGTGAAGATGTAGCACACCACCAAGATCGCTGACTAAAAAAACACCCGCGCGCACGAACCCGCGTGGGGTGCCACTGACACCCCTCCACGCCGCAACATTATTTCAACATTAGTCTGAGTTTCTACATAGCAAAGCAGATTGATGGTGCCAAGCTTTCAGTAGCCATGTGGTAAGGGCATAACGATGAATGCAGAAGTAATTACGGCTCTAACCAGCCACCAGCAAACACATCCTCAATGCGCAGGTCGCAATCCGATCACCTTGCTGTATGACCGCCACTCCACCCCTGCCTAATGGTCTCGAATCGTCCACCGCCGTGCCTTAAGACTGACTGTTTACCCTGCCTCATATAGGCCGCAAGTGGTTCGACTGTGCCGAATGCCATGCTGAGCAGGAGCAGCACCCCCTTCTCCAGTCTCACGACATGACCTTTGCCTGTAAGAAGTGCAAAAAGTGCTTCCGCAAAGATACGCAGGAGTTTGAGGACAGCGATGAATACTGCCCGCACTGCGACAACCACTTCGTCATTGAAGCCAAGATTGCCAAACCAGCGCTCACCATCGAAGGCGACGATACTCGCATGAACAACAAGCTCCTGAAGGACGACAGAGCGCGAGGGCAACCTCTCCTACGATCGATGTTCGACCCAGATGACGATGCCGATAGACTGGGCTAGAGGCCATACAAATATATAACATTCAACTTTCAAAATTTTAGCGGCATTCGCACTTCGGATCTGGAACCATGTCTGGTCTGGCGCGAGATGTATAGTGATCTAATGCAGCGTTCATTACAGCATTGCTCAAAATTTGGTCCATCGAGAAGACATAAAATCAAGTGTTCGTACAGTGGCTTTGTTATATCGACAACGATGAATAGTTGGCTGACGACTGCTTAACCGCGGTTTCCGTCTATTCAGACAAATTACTCGGCGGCAGAGTCATCCTGGCCTCTCGTGGGAATAGCCGTGCCACTAATGGCGGGAGCGCGACCAGTCTTCTTCTTGGCAGCCTCTTCCTGCTTCTCCTGCTCAATCTCCTTGACATAGCGTTCGATCTCTTCCGTGGGAAGCATTTCGATAGTAGAGCCGGGGGCCATCAGAGCAATCTCAATATTCTTGGCTCCTGTTTGCACAACTTCCAATAGCGATTTGATGGCCAGGCGGATAGTAGCCTCCCGGTCCATTTCCTCCTTGTAGTTGCGCTCCAGGAACTCGCGGACAGTCTTGCTGGAGCGGCCAATGGCGTTGGCCTTCCACGCAGAGTAGATGCCTGACGGTTCGGTCTGATAGAGACGAGGGATCTTGCTGTTCTTATCAAATCCAACTACCATCGTGCTGATGCCGAAAGGACGGACACCACCGGCCTGAGTGTACCGTTGTTGCACGCCGGCAACGTATTTTGTAATGTATTCGATAGTGGCAGGGTCTTCGACGGTAAGTCTGTGCGACTGAGCCTCTAGACGTGCCTTGTCGACGAGGATTCGGGCGTCGGCGTTGAGGCCAGCGAAGGCAAGGGCGACGTGGTTGTCGAGGACTTGGATTTTGGAGGGGGTAATTCGGGTATCTTGGAGTTTCATGGCAGAGCGCTTCTCGCAGCCAAGTACAACAACATCCTGGCCCTTGACACCAACAGCACAGGTTCCTACCAAGAAAGGATTTAGTAGTGTCCCATGCAGGTTGGGAGCGCGCCAGCGCTACTGGAGCACCTACCTCGCTTCACAGCTTCACCAGCATATTCGACCTGGAAAACGTGTCCATCGGGACTGGAATCAATGTTAGCATGCGACACAATCCGAGGAGCGTTTGGGACAGCCATCTTTACCTGAACACTATCGCGGAAGTTAGCTTGAGCACAGGAAGGCAGCGAGGATGTATTGGTGATGGAAGTTACATACCCGACAGAGCTCTGTCATAACCTGAAGCCATCGTGTCTGTAGCTGAATTGTTCTGGCGCCTTGAGGGAGTCACGCGCAAGCGAAAATGGATGCTGGATGACGGATTGGAAGATGGACGATAGCAGTGTAATGGTGCGCGAGGTCAACAGCAGGCACTGGGAATGATGCGTAGCTTGCCAGTGGAGCTTCGTCAGAGTGGCAGCCTGCCAGACCAGCCCGCGCATCCCAGCATTGCTGACCTAATTCACTGGATGCACAATTAGCCGAGTTTTACCCAACACAAAACATCTTGTTCAAATAAAGCATAACGGCTTTAAACTAAAATGGATAAAACATGTATTGAGCTTTTCTGCAAGCCGTAAACACATCGAATTTCAAGTTCTTCTTTTAAAAGAAGTGAGGGGCTCTGCCGGCAATGTGAGGCAAAAAGTGTCGGCGCGGGCTTCAACTATAAGTCGGCATGACAGTCATGACATGCGTGCTCGCGTATTGTATCTCATCGCATGCGATACAGCCTTATAGAAAAATGCAGCAAAACGCAGTAAAAAGAACCATGTAACGCCAAATAGTACCATTTAGCATCAGAGTTGTAGCAGTATTGCGGGACAAGAACGCTCCTCTGCCGAGGGAGTCATCCAATAATGTTACTGCTTTGACAAGGGTAGAATACTAAAGTACAGATGCATTTGAGAGGCTTACATTACTCTCTGTTAGTAATTACGCGTGTGTAAGTAGTTGTCGACGCCGACGTCCGTGGGCAGATTGCTGCGAACAGCACCTGTACCTAGTTCAGGCGCGCAAGACTACTAGCAGCGAATGTACGATAAAGCGTTACCAGTGAAGAGTGATAAGAATTACCTTGTAGCTGCGTGTTAAGTGGTTTCGGCTCTCTTCACCCATTTGAGAGACCGCATCTTTCCAGCATGAAGCATCAGCCACTCCACCAAGAAAGCTAGCACGAGTAGCCCGCAGAAGATACTGTTAGCCATTTATAACACTACGGCAAGCTGACGTGTCTGAACTTTTCGATCAGTGCGAAAGATCTCCGCTCCAGGCTGACAGCACAAGAGTGCATACGCGTACATAATAGCCAGCTCGGACGCAGGCGACTACAAAACTAGGGAAAAAGCCCAAAAAAAAACAATGGAGCGAGTCAAATGCCATGTCGTCCATAAACATATCCTACATGTCTGCTAGTAGAACTCACCTGCGCACGTCGGTGGTGGTGGTGGTTGGCCGCAACGTGATCGCGTTACGATATGACACTCGGAAAATGTATCAAGCCTACCACGCGCCAACGAGATGCGCGAGGGCCGTACGGAGATATATGTATCTAGATTTCCAGACGCAAATTTTTCATCTGCTAAAGTAGGACAAACTACCCCATTGCACCATAAATCTTTCCTTGCCAAAATGTCTGTACCCGGAACCTATACAGTGCTCGTTGTTGGAAGTGGCCCAGCTAGATCATGTGCCGCTGCTGTATTGGCGCGAGAAGGGATCATCACCGTGGTATTCGGAGCAATTAAACTTCCGTGGTATTTTACGTTGTCTTTACCCTCCACGCGTGGCTTGCTCACAACTTGATCTTGATGTTATATGTATCATATTGGCGAAAGTACGCTCCTATTATTCCGGCACTTTTTATGTTTATAGATTTCTATATTGTCTTTAATAATAACAAGATCTATGTTCAGTTTTGCAGCTAATTTTTGCTTTTTCGAGAAAAAGAAATGAAACGATCATCAGCTTTTATCATCAGAATGGTGCAGTGTTTCAACTGGCCGAAGGGCAGCCAGATGCCTGTGAATTTAGGGCGAAATCACAAGAATTCTAGAATTCTGTTTTTAGGCATTCACCTGCGTTTTCCCCAACAAGAAGGATACTCTGTTTATCAAATTGAAGGGCCTCGGTGCGAATTCCAACGGAGGCTTCAAACTTGATGGCGACGCATTTGAAGCCATTCGAGACCACCTTACTTTTGACGAGATGTAGATCCTGGAAATTCTCCGAAGCATGCCAATGATTCGTGAAGATCCATTTGAGATGAACAGTTCTACACTAGGCACAATCGGTGGACTCGCCCCAAATTAGTGCGCAGCGAGCTTGGACTCACGGAGTCTAAGCAGGTTGAGATTCATAAATCGTACTTTTATTCCACTCAATCTCTGAATGAAGGGCCTGGAATCAGCGAAGTGAATATCCGTTTACCAACATCCAGGGTGGAGTTGGCGTAGTAAAGGCATGCTTGCACGGCCGTGATGTATTTGCCCAGGGCTCTTTCAATAGAAACCATGAATGGATCTACTGCCAGAAGATAGTGCATATTGAGGTGCATTCAAAGTACAGTTGAATGCACCACAAGTGACATGAATTCCTGCTCCAGTATGATGACCTTTCCGAGGCAGCTCGATCGTACCGAGAGACAAGCGTGCTTGCAGTGTCGTCGCCAGCTCATGCAGTTTGAGAGTAAGACGGTACTTCTTGCGTGTGAGCTTCTCGACAACTCTTGCGAGTCGCACAATGGCAGGAAGATGGCCCAAAGTCATGTTTTGCTCATTTCAGGATTTGCGACATGGCAGTGCACGTGTTGGGGATCCGGCAGCAAATGGACCGTGGCCGCTAAGAGCGCCAAAATGAACAAGAGATGAATTTCATTCAATTTACTCGTTTTTTCTACGTGGTTTGCCTAATCGGTCCTCCAGCGCCATTGTAAATATTCGCTGCGCATGTGCCCCAACGGTTGAGATGCGGACCGCGATACAATGCAGTTTTTGCTCATCAAGCGATGGACAGTGCGGCGGAGAAGCCCAGCGACATGCCCTTTGACACGCTTGCGGCTTTGGAATAAGAATAAGTACACGGCGGGAGGCGCACCGCTTGATCTGCTGGTCCGCACGGGTGTTGTGCATCGGCTCGGCGAGTTCCCTCCTATGACAGTACCGCCACGGCACTTCCACAGTCTTTCCGAAGAGAGTCCTGGCCAGAGCTGAGCATCCCCGGCGTCCTCAACATTCTCACCGAATTGGACAGAACAAGAACCTGTCGCTACCAGGCTCTTCAAAGGTTGGAAGTGTTGCTCGACGTCGATGCCTAACCAGCCAGCCGAATGAGATGGTCAGAGTCGCCTATGTACAGCAAATCGGTGGGGAGCAGTTTTTTCCTTGGCAAAAACGTACAGATAATCAGTTCTCCAACGACGACTTGATCGACGTGCGGACTTCTATTAGCATCACGGCCCAGTCACTAAAATGGCATGGGTCGCGTCATGTGCGTCAGCTTTAAAGGCTACTTTATTTTTAGAAAGTAACCTTATCTCTCTGTGACCAGTTTGGCTCGGGACGGCCCTGCAGAACTGAAATGGAAATAATTCTCAATACATGCTCGCAAGTCATACTGGCGGCAACCGGCTTCAGGTGGTAGGTAAGTTGGAATTTGTCTTGCCAATACGAGACATGACGCGGAATGGGTTCAAGAATCACAGTCTGCTGCCCGTTATGCAAACCCTGCACAAAGTGTCAACTACACGACCCATGATTTTTTGCAGCCATACGAAGCGTGACCGTCCCATGGGGTAGCGTCGTATTTTGGCAGCCACTGAGTAAATACCTATCCACCTCTCGAAGAGCTTAATATATTCTTGGTGGGAACTTGATTCAAGGCATCCCAAAAAGTAGCAGCCACTGCGACCGCGTGAACTAGACAGCCTCGCGAGAGGCACGGCAGTTGGGGGCGAGAATTCATCTACAGGGATGATGGAAGTGGCGCAAAAGGCAAACTCGGGGGGCTGAGCGGCGTTCTTGACAGGTGGGCAGCTACGAGCTAGCCGGGCACTGCCGGGGGTTCACTAAATTTAGTCAGGGGAGGAATGCACACTTTATTTTAGTGCTGATCCGTTGATATGAACACCTGCATACGCAGGCACGAGGCACGCAGGATGACCTCGGCGCGGCTGATGTCGAATTACTAAGTCGAAACGGTGCTGGCATTTGATCGCTCGCCAAGCCTGCCGGAGAGTATAAGAGCAATGGCTGGGTGATGTAATTCAGAGGAGTCACCTATTGCTCCTTCTCCAAGTTTTCCCAGATCTTTCCGGCCATGCATCATCTCAAATCGTACATTGGCGTGGCCATTTGGGGCGCTCTGGTCACTACCGCGCCCTTGCCCTCACACGGCGGCTTGATGGTGCAAGATCCTAACAAAAGCTACACCCACATCTCAGCCAGCGATGTCATTGCCACTGGGCAAAGCGGTGCTGCTGGCCACGGCGTGACCAAAGGCGCGCAACCCCGTCCTGACCCCGATGACGACGATGATGATCCTGATGATCCCGCCGACGAGGACGACGACGAGGATCTCATCCCGGGCGATCTCCTCGAGGGCGACAACGACTCGGGCGGCGAGAGCGACGTCGGCAACGACGCCGTGTCCGTCGCCAACGGCCTCCTCGGCAGCGGGGGCGCCGGCAGCGCGGCGCTCAACAACCAGACGTCCGGCTCGACGGCCGTGTTCTGCAGCCTGTTTGCGTGCGCGTCGGCCGCGCAGTCGGACGGCAAGGTCAGCACCAGCGCGACGGGCGCCAGGATACACGCCAGCGGTCCCCTGATTAGCATCAAGGGACCGCTGGTTGTCATACAGGCGTCGCGCACGTCGGTTCGCAAAACTTCCGGCTGAGACGGAGGAGGAGCGCCTGCGGGTAGGGCGATTTTTTTTTTCTCTCGCAAGATTGGAAGAAATACGCGATTTGGCACTTCGACGGAAGGCTTCGTCGCTTTTGACCACATCACACTGCGTGACTATAGCGACGCAGCCAGGCGCATAAACAGGGTATGGTTTGCTGCATTTGCTTTGCTCAGCTTTCCTTGCGTTACGGTAGCATAAATTTTGGTCATCTTTCTCATAGCATATTATATAATTCTATCGAATTCGGCTTTCGGCCAAATACAGTCAAGCAAAAGCATCTATGAAACGTGGTAAACTTCACAACATCAACGAACTTTATGCAATTGAGAGACTTTTATGTTGCACGTAAAGCATACAGATACATCATTAAATGAGAGTGGATTCCTTTCTGTATCTTTATTGTCTAACAATTTGAACAGACAAACTTGCAAAGTAGTACCTGCTACTTTGCTTCTGTGGAGATGTGGCGCCTGGCCATGTCCTGCTATACCTCGATGCTATTACACAGACCCGAATCCAGCGGGACGTGTGCTTGTATGCACTTTCCCACCATTCTTCCTGCTCCCCTAGCTGCTTCTTCATTATTATACAATATTATATATATCGCTGTACTTTTGAGGGGCAAAAAAGGAAGCAAAGTATCGTGAGGGGCTCAAAAGTGCGCAATCTCATCCCACAGCTGACCCTGCAGGGTGTTGGCGACGCCTTGGCCCTTTGCAATCAGCCGAGTTCTAAAGAGCTCCAGCTCAATCGTCTCAAAGACTCCTTCTTGCGAAGCCATGCTCTCAAAACTTGCGTCCTGAGAAGAAGAAGCCATCTGCAGATCGCGGTAAAAGTCGAGGGCGACGGTCATGGGCGCAACGAGCATATCCGGCTGCGAAGTGCGTTGGAGCGCCGAGTCGAGTCCGCGGCAAATCTTCAATGCCAGGTCGCGGCCATCGTGGTATTGCGCAGTGTCGACGTGCAGGTTGTTTGGCAACGTGAGCCACACACCCGTGTAGGTGTCCAGCACGGGCTGGTCGATGACGGCGCACAGATCCAGCATGCAGCGGTGGAACAGGATCTGGGACATCCAGTAGTAGAGCATCGTAAAGGCCGTCAGCTCGTCGTGGAACTCGTACGTGTTACTAAAGGCGGCCGCATTCTCCACGGCTTGGAAGCTCTCCGTGCTGCCCATCGACTGGCTCAGCCAGCCGGCGAATTGGCGCTCGTACATCAGGCAGTTCTGGAAAAGGGCCTGGGCCTTGTACCGGCGCTCTACCGACGGCGTCTGCGTGATTAGGCTGTCCGTCTGCGCAAAGACGGGCGGCAGCCGCAGCATAATGTCGAATAGGGAATCGAGAGACGACTTTCGGTGGTTCTTCCACGGCAGCGAAGTCCACTCCGGGTCCGACAGAAACGTGTCCCGACGGTTCAGCAATGCGAGGCAGACTCCGATTGGGCGGTAGACGCGAACGAAAAACTGATGGTTCGGAAAGGAAGTAAAGCTTGAGGCCCCAAGCCGCTTGATCATCGACTCCGATGCGATCCCCCAGTTTGCGTTTGGTGAGGCCTGCTACATCTCCAGTTAGTCTTGCTTAACTTGACAGCTCGAAAGCTCAATGGGACGTTGCATCACGGACCTCGAACAAGAATAGACAGTAGCTATCAGCAGATTGCGAGCCGCCCTGGATCCCCCGGTGGCACAGCAGGCACTGGGCGCTGACCCAAAGAGGCACATCCTGGCTGGCAATGTGACCGTTGTGGTTGTTGTGCAGCTCGACCGGCGAGTACGGGGGAAGCGCGATGCCAAAGCCCTGCCCGTCGAGAGCCGCGCCTGGCGAGCGCACAATGGTGTGCAGGCTTGTGTGAAGCGCGGTAATGTTGCTGCCGCCGCTGGAGAGGTCCAGGTTGTCGTCCCAGGCCGAGTTGTTCAGCGTCTGGTTCAACCGGGGCGAGTGCGATTCGGACCGCTCTCGCTTGGGCTGTGGCGATTTGGAACCTTGCTTCTTGGTGGGCGTGACTCGCTTCGGATGCGAGGCTACGCGGCCGCGATCCTCTAGCGTGCCGGTGATGAAGACTCGCTCCCGCTCGTAGCCCTCGCATTCCCGGCCACTGGTGATGCACTTTCGGCAGTACGGGCGTTCATTGGTGCACTGCGCGTGGGAAGACGGTTTGTGTTAGCTCTTTTGTGACTGGTTGTAGTTGTGTCCCACGAAACCGCGGTTCCGGGTCTAGGTGAAATCCCAAAATCCATATTTACGAAAGCGTGTTGTTCTAGAATGGAGATTGTGATTGGGGGACGGGAAAGATGATCAATATTTCTTACCGTGACGCGGCGGCGGCGACAGGTTTCGCAACCCTTATATTTTCCAGGAACGCCAACCATGGCGAGTCAGTGTCGCGATGTCTGTATGCAGGGTGATTCGCCACAAAGCAAAGGGCTGTCGATGAGCTATCGAGCTAAAGGTGGATGCAGGTGGTTTTCCAGCTGGCCAAGGATACTCTAGCAAGAAAATAAAAACTTGAGTAATTTGCCACCGACGCAGACTATATATGTAGTAGCCCGGGCTGCATGTAGTCTTGGAGAGGGCCTTCCAGGAGAGCGGGAGGACGATTGCGCCGGCAGCTAGGAACATGTATACGGTACTCCACCACAAGGTAAGCCATGATGCCGTGCAAAGTGCCAATGACGATTGCCAATTGGGCAGCGCAAGCGTGAGCTTGGTTTCTGTGTCCCCTCCACACGCCCCTCTCCTTGACCCCCAATTCCCATGGTGTGTAGTCACCGGGATGCCCGTTGAACTACCTGGACTAGGACCCAGGCCCGGGCTGCCGGGAGGTGGGACGTTGGAGAGAGACGAGGCGTGGGCAGGGCAGGGGGGGAGAGGCTGCTCAGGCAGCGGAAGACCAATACAGCAGCCTCCGCAAGCCAGTAGGGTGGTCCGGCTCCAGCGGCGAGCAAGATAGGAGAAGAGCCACCTGGGGGATCTGCTCTGTGACTGGACGTCTGGCGCATCCCAGCATGCCTCGTGTTGCCAGGATCATGGGAGGAGACGAGGAAGGGGGGAGGGGGGGGGCCTTGGGCATGACGTGGGCGGACAAGTTTCGTAGGGCTGATATAAAAAAAAAAATGCTCCAGCACTGTGTTATTCGTCTGGTGAAGGCTCCGGTTGGACGAGAGACAAGTCCTCCAAGGAAGAGGGGCGCACCAGCTGAGGATCCCAGCTAGGGCGAAGCGTTGCCAAAGATTTCCAGAAGCACTACGGAGTAAGCCAAGTAGAAATAAGAAGAGAGAAATGGCGGACGGTGGCACCAGCTAATAGGTCATGCATTCGTTGAAACACGCTACGGCGAGGCCAAGATGAGAAATAGGTTCTGCAACTACATGGCCGGCACGTTTCTTCCTATTCTTTTGCACCAAGACTCCCCTTCTTCCCAAGCCGTCCTACCTACCCAGGCAAGCGCGCCTGGGAAAGTGAACTAGTTGGTGCTACTGAACGACCCAAGGGCCCGGCCGCGCCCATCCATGTTCGGGCAACAGGCACCACTATTACCCTGCTCACCTTGGGACGAATGACAGCCGTTAGACGGCCTGTCTCAGAACCTTCGGTGGAGCGTGCCAATGCGGGCTCCGTTTCGAGAATGACACGAGCGATGCCTTGGCTGGCCGTTACTCATCAAAGGCCTAGAAGGCGACAGGCCCCCCCTTCGCCCTGTCACTGTCTCTCTCGTAGCGGTACCTTGAATGGTACGGTAAATGATGTGGTCATTTCACTTTTTTTTTCTTCTGTAGCCTCACCCGCCGCTTCATTTTTAGCTCGAATTTGACAAGGCTGTAGTGCCTCAGCCTGCTCTGTCGGTTCGTTTACTAACTAGTTGTGCCGGGGAAAGGCTACTGTCACGTTCTATGAGACCTGCATCAGGGTGATCCCTGCAGCATTATTATTTGGTCCTGATATTATAACGTGCGTGCGTGCGTGTGCGTGTGTGTGGTCTTTTCGCTAGGCAGATGTACATCCAGATCGTCGGGATTATAGTCTCCCAGGGTGCACGAAAGAGGACGGCATCCTCTACCGTGCAGACTTTTTCGGGCTCCAGCTCTTCTTGGTTTCTATTGGTATTCATGCTGTAATTCTCTGGGTATACGTGGCCTGGCGTGCGAAAAAAAATCATGCCACTGGGCTGCGCTTAGATCTCTCGCTCTCTCTCTGTCTCTCTCTACTGGACGTGAATACTCGCAGGAGACTAGACCAGGGACCCCCTGTGGGCGGGCTGCTCTGGCCGTCCGGAGCAATCACCTCTTCTGGCCAGCGATTTTGTTTTTTTTTGTCAGCCGCGTGTCCCTCACATAATAATTCTTGGCCGCGCCCGTCATTATGTTTGTCTCTGCTCTTGCTTGCCTGGTTGTTCTCTCTGAAAAAACGCCACGCCAAGGGTCTACGGTTCGCGCCTGAAAAGACAACCCTGTCGTACAAGAGTTGAGTGATCTCACCGACAAGAACCGGCACAGACGGGATCCAGGATCGATACATACGTTGCCTGCTGGGGGCGGCGGGACATTGACGACCCGGCCAGCAGCATGGCCCGTCCGCCGATCGGTAATATCTGTCTGACTACCGATGTACTCTTGCTCTGAACCTTGATTTTTTTTTTTTTTCGTTTTGTACGAAAAGAGACTGCTTAATAAATCTCCTCTGACAAATACATGTTATAAATTCCATCTGCTGTCAGACCAGGATGCCAGTGCAGGCGGGAGGGAGTGACAAGTCGGGAACGCTAACAAGCGGGCGAACCATCCGACTGTGCAAAAGGCAACCACCCGCAGATGCCTTCCGAATTGCCGTGCCAGAAGGTTTCATTTCCACTGCCCTCGTCATGATCGAACTAATCTCTAATAAACCGGGGTTTAAAAAATGTCCGCAATTTGTTTCAGTACATGTGTGTCGTACGGCTTGGCCCCTTTTCTATACTTTGTCTCCTTCGCCAATGATGACGCCGGTGAGAAGGCCAAGCTCACGCGTCCATGGGCTGAGGACCCGCGAGAGGGCTTCAGCTTCCCTGAAAGCCTCGCCGGGCAAGGCTGGATGGCCGCCTTCCATTGGCCAAGCCACCAAAATGAATGCCGGCTTAGCGCGGTAGCCTTCCTGCAGGTCACCCGTCAATCAGAGGCGATGAATGGCTGCCGAGCCCATGAATCTCACCGCGGTGCGCACTAGTTAGCATGCCCCATCGTCCCAATAATAATGGGTTTTTTCTCTGTGTCCTTTTCGTTTCTCTTCCCCCACTGTGAGTTGAAACAAGCCGATGCAGCCTTGCGTTGCCGACGAGGCAGACTCGGGGGACAAAGCATTGGGGCCAGCCGGCGAGAATTCCGCAACCGACTAGCTGATTGGACTGAGAGTTGCGTCTTCTTTCTAGTTTCCGCGGCGCTCGCTTGAGAAAAAGACGGCGCTGGATACCGGCAGTGCCGTCGCGGTAATGGGATTGCTCGCTATTCTCCCTGGCCGTGTCCGTACGGTCGGCCATACATGAGAGCCTGCAAACCTTCTTCACGACAGCAGCACGGGACGCCCGATGTAATCAGCAGCAGAAACAACACATATTCATCGTTCAATCAAGCCATGACATGAACAGACAAAATTTGAAAATCGGAAATAGCGACTGTTTACAGTCTGGCATGTACTTATTCCCATCGCGTACGCTGATGATGCTGAATTAGGCATGGCGGCCTGTGTCTGGACGGTGTGCGAATGTTACTTGGAATCAAACTATAAAAAAAAATGGCCCATGGCCAGTTTGCCGATCCCGCTGCCGTCAGGTCTGGAAAGCAAGATTCGCCATGCCTGTCAGATTTGTCGAGGCTGCGGTCCGAGATGCCCGCGGTCGCCAACTAGTTGGGAGCCGTCCACCCCAACTACCAGTAACTAACTAACTTGGTTGGCTACTCCGTGCTATTAACACCGGCAACACTGCTAAGCGTAGCATCGGCGACGCGGCCCCTGGCGCACAGCAAATGGCAGTTTGGCGTAGACGACAGCCTAAAAAGCCATGCGCATGCGACACCGCCGCTCTGTGCGAAATGCACTACACCCTCACGCATTTGTGCACCCTTGGCTGTTTCTGTTCGTTCGTCAACAAGTTGCCCAGCTTTTCGATGTGACTCTCTTGACATTCACCAATGTGACTCTTTCGCCGGGCTGCCAAGTGATCGACAGTAAGAACGCATCAGTGGGCTGCCACACTGGCGTTATGATTTAAAGGCAGCAGAAACGGTGAGAAATACAAAGAAGGGAAATAAAGAAAATGAAGAAGATAAAGGAAACAAATCGATTTTTTTGGTTGTTTCATGGCATCATTTGACAACTGTTCGACTCACCGCTGTAAGCTCTACGGCTTGCCTTGTGCCTCCTCTCTGCGTGCCGTTGCAGTGGCTGATTTGTCACCCCGATCTGCAAATGTGACTCTTTTGTCATCCGGTGTAAGAAAAGTCTTGGAAGATGATGAGTAAAGTTCATCAATAGCCGAGCTAACTATACCATTTTGCCACTACACGCCTCTATTTCGGCCCCCAACCAAATAGGTCCCCCCCGGCTCTTCCGCGAAGGGCGCGCATCCATGCCCTCGGGGCTACAAGGCCGCCACGTCGTGTAGTCTTTCATTCCCTGCCGGGAATTTACAACCATCTCTCTTTTGCCGCCTCTCCATGTCATCACCCTATCTGCATGCGGGGGAATTCGGGCCTTTTTTTTTTTCTCGCCTCATCTTCTCCAACTAGTACTTTACAAGTACTTGTACGGGTTCATGATGCCGTTCTAGATGAAAACAGTAGTTGTTAGCCTTTCATCCTTCTCGCCAATTCCTCTCAACGAGGCTTGCATATCAGGGGGTTGCTGCATCTCGGCACGAGCGTGTAGGGCTGATGAAACGCGAACAAGGGGAGGAAGCAAGAGGGGGGGGGAGGGGAGCAATCACGTTGCCTGCTTACCGGGTCGTATAATTGTTTAATTTGCTTCATCAGGCCAATCATTGTGTCGTTCCGCGAGTACTGAATATAATTCTTCTTGGCCAATCCCAGGCCATGCTCCGCACTGATGCTTCCCTTGCGCTTCTCGATCCACTCGTATACGTACGGCTCCAGAACCTTTTCCACAGCCTTGTCATACCGTCGGACCACGACGTTGAGGTGCAAGTTGGAGTCGCCCATGTGACCGTAGCCGACGCAGCCAAGGACGGGGTACTCGTCAGACTCGCCCAGCAGCCCGGCCTCGGCCAGACGGCCGTTCACGTCGGGCACGATGCTGTACATGTCCGCAAGCGGGATTGACACATCGTACTTGTAGACACCGCCCCAGTGAGCGCTGACCTCGGGCACGCTCTCCCGCCACGCCCACAGTGACTTGATCTGCGTCGCGTCCTGGGCCACCACGCCATCGGCCACTATCTCGTTGCCCATGACGTCTTCGAGAAACTTCTCGAGCTTCTCGTAGTCGTGCTCGCTGTTTGATCCGCTGGTCTCGATGAGACAGTAAAAGGGAAAAGTGCCGTCGAGCGGCATCGTCTCCCCCTTGGCACGGTGCACCAGCTCCTGGCTCAGCCCGTCCATCAGCTCAAATGCCGAGAGGATCTCCGAGAGCTGGCCCTTGGCCTCGCGAAAGGCCCGCTGCGCCTTCTCGTAAGACTCGAGGCCCAAAAAGGCCACGTTGACAGCAGGCGATCGCTGGGGGCACTGAATGCACAGCTTGGTGATGATGCCGATTGTGCCCTCGGCGCCGATGAAGAGCTGCTTCAAGTCGTAGCCGGTATTGTTCTTGCGCAGGGTGCAGAGGTCGTTCATGATGGTCCCGTCGGGAAGTACGGCCTCCATGCCGAGGACACTGCCGTGCAGGCTGCCGTAGCGAAGCAGACGCAGGCCGCCGGCATTTGTCGCGACGTTGCCGCCAACGTGGCAGGACCCCTTGGCGCCGAGGTCCAGAGGGAAGATGTAGCCGCGCTCTGCGAGATACTGGTCCGCAACCTCGAGGACGCAGCCGGCGCCGAGCACTAAGGAACCGCTGACTTCGTCAAATGATTCAATCTCACTCATGCGCGCCATGCTAATTACGACTTCGTCAAAGACAGGTACCGAGCCACCGACGAGACCCGTGTTTCCGCCCTGGGGCACGACGGCCAGCATGTTGTCGTTGCAGTACTTGAGGATCCTGCTGACTTCTTCCGTCGACTTGGGCTTGACGACGAGCCGCGCCTGGCCGCGATATTTGTGCATCCAGTCCTCGTTGAACATGAGCATGTCGTCTTCGGCATCCTTGCTCACCCCATCGATAATCGCCGACTCGCCGCCCAGAAGCTCGCGGAAATGGGCGACGTGCTCCTCGGTCAATTGAGCAAACTTTTCGTCGCGCTTGATCTCGGGATAGGTTTCCGACGTCAGCTTGGCGACCCTGTGGGCAGGCGAAGGCGCAACCAGCCTGGGGCGCGAGGTGGCAAAGCACCGAGCGGCCGTCGCGGACACGGTGGTGACCCTGGGCAGCGAAGCACCGACCGCGGCGCGGGGACGGCTCTGCTGCTGGAGCGCCCGGATGAACCGCGCGCGAGACACCATCCTGAGACTGTCGAGATGTCAATTGGGTCTCAGTACACGTTACGGCGGCGCAGAGGAGCACGTCGAGCTGCCGAATGTCTGCGTTGACGACGGGAAATGTCGCTGAGTTTACAGCGGGTCGGCGTTCTCGCCGTACAAGTTTCGCATGGGCGGGTCTGTTCTTGGGCGACTGAGCTCCGAACCCGGCCCTCCAGAGCAAGCGCCGGCTGTCAAGACACAGAATTCATGAGAGGCAAACCAGGTTCACAATTGATTGTATAGTAAGAAAGCTAATTACAGGCACTTGGTCTACTTTTACGTTCAGAAACAATACGTCATAGTACATGCAAGTCACCATCGCCGGTAGCCGGTAATCGTACCGCATCATACCCACTACCTAGATCCACGCCAATGATTTCATCACGTAAAGGAACCCATCTGAACAGACTAAGATGCCCAGGGGACTCGAATAATTACTAAATTGTAAGATGTAATATATGGATAACCATGCAAACGCAATTCTTTCCTCGCCAACATAACACCGGTAATGCGCATAACAATATTTGTCCAATGACGATAATTAGAACGTACAAGGCCAACTACCCCAAAACAATTACAGTCAAGAGTGGCTAGCCAGCATCTCTACCAACCGTTCGCCTTGTCGCTCTTGCGAGGGCTGCCGTCTCCCACGTTTGTCCTGTCCTGCAGGACACCGCTAGGAACCTGGTCGCTCTCTTTCTGGTTGTTGAGCATCTTCTCCATGAAAGAAATATAGTCGTACTGCGGCATGCCTCGATCAGCAGACATGTCTGGTCCTGTATGCTCCGGCATGATGCCACTGAGCTGCTCGATAACCTCATCTGGAACAAGACTGTGTCGAAGGTCCATCTCCGTAACATAGGGCTTGCCATCAGCCACTTCGCGAAACGACTGGAACACCTGCTCAGCAGTGTTTTGATCTTCCGTTACGTCGACCATGAAACGAATAAACTGCTCGAATGTCACCTCATCTCTGCCACCAGAAGTCTCCAGGAAGTAGTCATGCATTTCGTCTTCGGAGAATACCAGACCCAGGGACGCTAGGGCAGCGCTGAATTCTAGCTCTTGGAGCGCGTTGGAGTCGTCCCGATCGAAGTGGCGGAATACACTTTCAAATTCCTCCAGCTGAATAGGCGTCAGGTTTGTCATGTTTCGCGCGACCATCTGATTTTCCAAAAATGCGAGCTTCTTCTGGACCGACGATTTTACCAAGGTCAGTTCGTATGCGAGTTCGTCGTATGTATAGGTAGTAAAGTCGTTTTCCTCAATGTTGGCCTCGATGCATTGTGTCTCTACATCCAAAATGGTTTCGAGATATCTGTCCAGAGGTGCCAGGTTACTGCTCAGCTTTCTGACGTGATGCAGCTGATCCTCTAGATCGCCATCTAGGCCTGAGATGGCCATCTGCATAGTCTTGAGTGCCATGGCAAAATCATTCGCCTTGTCGGCAAAAGACTTGCGAAGAGCGTTTTTGATGCTGCAGCCAGTCAGTATTTATGCTTTCTACCAAGTTATACGCGACTTACTCTCTGATGGTCTCATTGATAAGCTGTGCACGACCCATCTCCTTCTGAGTCAAACTCGTCCAATCGTCCTCGAGTTTATTTAGACTCAAGTTGGCAGGCGGCTCATATGGTCGAAGGCGGTATGTTCCCAGCTTGGTTTTGATGTTTCCAAGCAGAGTCGCCAAATCACTCTTCTCTGCTACCCAGTCTCGCTTCTGGCCGCGCTTGTACTTTGAAAATTCGGCTGCCTGTGCCTTTGCGTCGACGTATGTGCCTTCAAATGTCGATTGCGTCCAATCGTCCCTTTGCGTATTAATATTCTTCAGGAGCTCGGCCATGCGCTTTTCATAGGTGCTCTGCATCTCCCAGACTCCCTGCATGCTGTTGACAAACTTCTCTACTCGTCTACCGGCATTTTCAACCTTTTCCATTTGGGAAAAGGCGTGGAACCAGTAGGCAATATATGTCATCAAACTTCTTTCGTCGGGCTTGGCAACATCTGCCACATCTTCGACGTCCAGCAGCTTAGGGATGCCAATTTCTTCTGCCGCTAAGTCAAACGCGAGCTGCATGTTGCCCTTGTGATCCGATTTGTCGAGCGAATCAAAGTCGATGAGATCAGGTCTATGAATGTCGAGCAGGGCGCAAAAAGCAAGACCATCGTTCCAGCTGGCACTGAAGTCGCGGACCTCTACTTCGTCGTAGCATGCCGTCTTGCGTTGACACCAAAGCAGCAAGCCTTCTTTGGCTGACATGCCCTCGGTGTTAATATCGCTAATTGTGAAACGGAGAATCAAGGTCCATATGAGACCAAGTACGATTTTTCGGTTGCCGTCGACAATATCCTCGGCGCCAATGTTCGTCATCTGAACTCCGCGGGCTCGAATAAAATCGAGCGCTAGGTTTGCATTTTCAAACTTTTGTACTCGCAGTTTCGGTTTCGAGGCATAACGGCCGAGTGACTCGCCTGAAAGGCATTCTAGCAAATGGATGAGTAGAACCTAGTGGGCATACGTCAGTGATAGAAACGGGGCCGAAATGAGCGGCAGACATACTCCGTCTCCCATGTCCTGGACGATGTCTTTAATCTCCAAATCTCGTTGTATCAGCTTCGCATTCAGCCTATATCCCGCACGTGTTAGAACTCATGATTTCATCTCCGATTCATGCTTGTACCATTTTGTGAATGTCTTTTGCTGGACCGTGATCCATCTTTGTTGATCGGCAAACGTCATCCCTATTTGCTGTGGCTCGACGCCAACCGTTACCGTTACTCAGTCGCCCTTTTTGTGGTGATCAAGCAATGGCTGAGCATTCCAAAATGCTCGTATAGGAGTTCGGACAGCGGCTGGGCCGGCTTTGGGCATACAGCATGCGCTGACAGTAGGTATGTCGGTGTAGGGCAGCTTTGCAGCAAGGTGGGGGTGGTGAGCTTGGGTGGGAACGGGCAGCTGCAAGATAGCTGGCTTGTACTCCGCGAACTGTCGAGGATAGTACGGTGGTAGCCTGTTCTTCGAGGAAAGATTATTGCGGAAATTGGTAGAGGTGTCGCGTCCGTTGATGGTGACGTTGGACAAACGTTGGCGTCGTGGGGTTGGCGATACTTTGAGAGCTTGTGCCTGGTGGACAGCGGCCTGAGTAAACAAAGTTCCCTGGGGCAGTTCAACAAAGTCCAGGTTGCCGGGCTGCCACTCGTGCTGTGTCCGGTTTTTGGGCCTGTCGCTAGGCGATTTCTAGTGTGGTGCTGCCCTCTGGTAGCGCTACGGCGCAGCGCATTGATGGCACAGGTAGTGGAGACGGACAGTGAACAAGCTGTGGCCTGTCAGGGACACTGCTCAAGTCAACAACTCAACTCTCGGCTGCGAAGCCGGTGCATCTCGATGTTTCAGAGTGATAGATACAATTCTGGTGTCATTCAATGTTTGTTTTTACAACGTAACATGTGAATGTCCGATTTGCGGCTGAAGGAGCCATGCCAATCGCACACACATGGGCAGAGCAAGAAACGCTATCTCACCATCATAAATTTATTGTAGTTTCCCATATCGATGGTACGGAGAGTGACATTACTGTTGGTCTCATGATTCTCCAAACATACCCCTGCAAGACGTTTAATAATCAGGTGTACAGAATGTGATGGTATATTGGTACATAATACACTGCCTGGGCCGTTCCCAGACTCTTTACGTCCTCCTCCGCTGGCCTGGTCAAGGCGGTTCTTTATTTGCCCCTGGGCTTTTGCTGTCTAACGCCGCCAGATCCAGACTTGGAGCGTAGAGTAGAACGCTCCTTCTTCCATGCCGCAACCAAGTGGTCGACGCTGCCCTTGTCGTGCTCCGGCTTGCGCATGTACGTGAGCCTGGCTCGCCTGGCTCTCTTCGGCCGTCTCCAGATAATGTTGATAGCTGTGACCGTAGGACTGTAGACTTTGAACCACGATTCGACGCTCGTCTTCATCATCTGGCCGCGCAGCAGGATGGCTGTGTCCGCACCACGTCGACGTACTTCGATCAGGTAACCCGAGAAAGGCTCTCCATTTTTGGTGCTGACCATTAGCACATCGCCCGGCTTCGCAGCATCGGCCTGGTCTTTGGCGAATAGTCGGGTTCTCGCTCCGGTGGGATCTAGCATTGTGATTTGCGCCTGGCGCAGCAAAGGCATGGGGTCTTTGAAGTCGGTTCGAACGGTCGGCACCTCGGGGTACACTTGGAATCGGGCTAGCCTCTCCTCGCGCGAACCTAGAGAACCGTTAGTAATTCGATCAGCAATCGAAAAGAATGTACAAGAGCAAAGCATACGCTGTCGGGCGGTGAGTATGGGCTTGGAGAGTTTAGGGGCCTCGGGCGCAGCGGCTGTAGCGAGCGACCTTTGCCATGCCCGCTGTTGCCTCGCTTGCCTCAATGCGGTTTTGAGGCATCCCAATGGACGCCCAAAAGCAGCAAAATTCATTGTTGCTGATATGCAGGGTGTATTGTCGGATCTGAAGCGGAAAATGATGCGAGTCTCCAAAATTTGGAAGCCAAAAGGATAGCAAAGCCTACCCCCAGGTGCACCTTGTGATTGGCCCGGTCCGCGCTTTTCTCCGACCCACCCTCGAATTGGTCTCGCGACTCTGAGTTGAGAACACCAACTTTTTATGTACTGACGAGTGCAACTTTGAACCACGGCAAAATGTCTAACCGGTCGCTAACGTCGACCATTAAGCTGCTAGGCCAAGCCAAAGTGCCTTCAGCCAGACAAGGCGCATCATGCATCCGGGAATTCAGCACAACGGTGCCTCGTGGTACGACCTTGGCTGTCGCAAGGCTAGGGGCTTTCAAGCTAATCAGGAGCTGCAGGAGTTCGAGCGACGTTTGTCGAAACCGAGAACGCCGAATTGAACCAAGTCTTAAAGACGATCCAAGAAAAGACCATCTTCCCAGCCTACTTGCCTCAGAAGCAGCGAAAGATTGTCTTCAACCCCAAAATGCGATCCCACCTGCAGTCGAACCCCATCATCATCGAGGTTGACGGCGTCGAGCACAGATTCTCCCCGATCGATCGCAGCAAGGATATCCCCAACTCGAAAAAAAGCTTCAACCAAGCCATGAACCTGATGGAGACGTCAGAGGACTGGGCCAACCTGGGCACTCTCCTCGCAGGATATAAAAAGGCCGGCGTGAAGCTCCGCAATCAGCACTGGGGAAAGATTGTTCGGCGCGCCGAGGAGACGGGCAACATCTACGCCGTGATTGAGTGCGCAAAGCAAGCAGAAAAGACGGGACTGAAGCTGCAAACGCACGAGATGGTTGTGCGACTCTTGGCCGCCATCAACAACAAGATCATCAGTGGTAACAAGGCCGCCACCGCGCAAGCTGCCAAGTGGATGGAGGTTGCTCTCGACCTGCTGAACCATCCGGAGCAGGCGGCGCACAGAGACGCGGCTGCAGACAGCAAGGTTCACGCATCGCGGCTGGCTCGCGGCCTCGTATTGTTCACGCGAGCCTCGGTAGTCTCGGCGAAGAAGACTGCCGGACAAGACGCCGCTGCTGAGCTGACCCTGCTCAAGGACGAGGTAGAGCTGCTCAAGACGCTATGGAGAGACGCAGATCTAAAGAACCTCGACAGCATTGCCGAGTTTGCGGTTCTGAACCCTGCAGCTGTGGAGGACCACAAGAACCTGAACGGGGCCGGCTTCGTGAGCATCGTCGCTCAGAACATCAAGGCCATCTCCCTGGCGCGCGAGCTGGCCCCTGCGGAGGCTCAGGCGCTTGGCGCTGTTGAAAGTGCTCTATCAGAGCATCTGACGAGATATGCCACAAACGACAAGCGTCGCGATGGTCGCTGGGCCGACTCGTATGAGGACATTACGGGCGTCGCGCCGTCGTGGCCTGCCGTGCCGTCGAAACCGGCAAAGACTGCCACCACAGCGGACGTTTGATTGTGAAACAAAGGCAGTAAGACATGTTGAGAATTGTAAAATAGAATCAAACTGTACAATGTACTGAAACGCAAAAGGCTTTGTATAAATTACACTTTTTTTAAAAAAATCTTTTCCTACATGACGCTATTCGTCTCTACGGAAGCACAATGTACTTTTCCAAATGCTTGGGGATGGCGCCCAAGAGCTTCTTATCCGTCAGCCACTGGCGGGAGAAGAGCCTGTCGGCATATCGGTAGGCGCCGTCGCAGAGAACAGTGACGACCTTGTGGCCCTTGCCGAGCTTCTCGGCCACCTCTTTCGCGGCCACGACGTTGAGCGCGGAGCTGGCGCCGAGGTACAGGCCCTCCTCGTCGAGGCAGCGGTACACCATCTCGATGCTCTTCTCGTCCGAGATGGTCATGGAGCCGTCAAAGAGGTCAATGTCGGGCTGCAGGTTGTCAGTGACGCGGCCCTGGCCGATGCCCTCCGTGATGCTGGACCCGGCGCGCTCGGTCAGCCTGCCGCCCGACGCAATGTACGAGTGCAGCACGCTGCCGGGGGGGTCCGCGAGGAAGCTCCTGACGCGGCCGCCCGACGCGTCCTTGAGGAAGCGCGTGGTGCCGGCGAGCGTGCCGCCGGTGCCCGTCGCGCAGGTGAAGGCGTCGACGGTGCCGCCGGTCTGCGCCCAGATCTCGGGGCCCGTCGTCTCGACGTGCGCGCGGCGGTTGGCCGTGTTGTCAAACTGGTTGGTCCAGACGGCGTTGTCGAGGCGCGCGGCGTGGCGCGCGGCCTGGTGGTTGTAATTGTCGGGGTTGTCAAACGCCACGGCCGGCACCGGGTGCACCTCGGCGCCCAGCAGCCGCAGCAGGTCAATCTTGCCCTGCGACTGCGTGTCGGGCATGTAGATGACGAGCCGGTAGCCGCGCGAGCGGCACACGTGCGCCAGCCCGATGCCCGTGTTGCCGGCCGTGCCCTCGACGACGGTGCCGCCCGCGCGCAGGAGCCCGCGCTCCTCGGCGTCCTTGACCACGTACAGCGCCGCGCGGTCCTTGATCGAGCCGCCCGGGTTCATGAACTCGGCCTTGCCCAGGATCTCGCAGCCCGTCTCCTCGGAGAGGCGGTTCAGGCGGATGAGGGGCGTGTTGCCAATGGCTGTGGTGTGCACGTCACGTTAGAACGGGGGTTTTCTGGGTTCTCTGCTTGCAGAGGCCGCCCTTGGCTCGAGAATATTTCGCCTCTTGGGCACGACGTACCAGCAGTGAGGCCGTGGGCCACGCCTTGGGCCTGCGAGAGCTTGAGGGTATGTGCCGAGGGTTCGGCCGCCGCGACTGCGGCGGCAGCGAAGCGTCTAGCGGTGATTCGGAACATGGCGCCCGCGTTTTTATGCGGTGGACTGGATCTGGCCCCCCAATTGATGTGAAGCTGCGTTGATTTAAGTCGTGGCCAAATATATAGATATGGGATATCTAAGCTTCGAGGTCCATGGCGGATGTTTGGACGCAGCGCCGACTTCCGGCTGTGGGGCGCGCAACAGCTCCAATCACGTCATTTCGGGTCGTCGCGACCGTACCCTGTATTCGATTTGTAAACGTTGATCACGGCCGTTCTAGTTTCATTTCTTCAATTCGGGGGTCAAGGAAGGGCTGGGTAAATGTGTCGATCAAGTCTTGACTTTATTGTTGATATAAATAATGTCGTATCGTAAAAAAAAGCGCTGATGAAACTACGATGCATCACCACCTTGAACATAGCCTGAAGGGAATAAGCCCTTGGCGCCCATGTATATCCCAAAATACCAGTCGCCATTCACATCCTCTGCCTCCCGAATTTCTGCCCCACGAGGAAACAGAAGTTCATCCTCCGCCTCCTCCTTTGGATACCATGCCCACTTTGCAAAGACGCGTTGCCCAACACCCCCATCTGGCGGGAACGTTGATGTGTAAGTGGTAGAATGGTGACTGGTCGGTGCTGTTGCCAGCACATCTTGCGTCACCAGTCTTTCCAGCTTTTGATCATCCAGCTTCCAAGACCATTTCTGGCACGGCGGATGCGGCTGGCCTTCCTCTCCAAGCGGCTCGATTCGAAGCTTACGGCCGCCGATCAAATCGCGTTCGATGTATCGCCAGTGCCCTACCTCACCGGGCGCAAATCCAATAACAACCATTCTATGGCCTTTGAGGCATCGGCGCCACCCAGAATGCCCATTTTCCGCACTGATTTGGTCTCTATTCACCAGGTCTGCGTAGCACGGGGAACAAATGTCGTAGTCGCCCGGCGCTGCGTTTTCGACGAGCGAGCTCGTGCAGCTATAGCAGTGATAGCGTATGTCGGATGGAGTAATTGCTGTGCGGCAGATGTCGCAAGTTGTTGCAAAGGAAAGCGGTTTGAACGGGCTGATACTTCGGTTTTGGCTCTCCGTGACAATTTTCGCCGCTGTTGGGCGTCCCGGTGACCGGCTGTGTGGCTGCGATATTTCATGACTGAGAGGAAGTAGTGGATGCGTACAGGAGCGGCCTTGGTTGACACAGTTGTTGCAGTAGCCCCATTCACCGTCGTTGCAGATATCGCATCGCCAATAGCAATCGTTTGTCCATACTTGGCATTTGGCGCAAAATGTCCCGATCTCGAGTCTCAGTTGGGGGTCAGCCATTGTGAGTGTCTTGCGGCCGTCAGCACCGCCAGGTGTTGAGGGAGGCGGCTGGTATCTACTGGGCGTTAGGATGTGAGGAGGGGCCATCGAATCGTCACCGCGCTGCTGGCGACGTCGCCGCCATTTGTTCCAGCCACCGTGCCCAAAGCCAAACCAGTACTGGCAGCCCTTGCCGGATCGATAGCAGTCAGAGCACATGGTCCAGTGACCGCCTGCACAAATGCTGCAGTTGTAGTGTATTTCATACTCGATGTGCGTTTTGTTACATCTCATGCAAGTGATGGATGGCTCGGGATACAACTGTGACAAGGTCCTTTGGTGACCAGACTGAACTGGGCTCGTTGCACCTGGAGTTGTGGCTGCGGAGTGAACGACGGACAGCTCAACCCTGTTGGGCCTGCTGGCGCTTGAGGCGCGCGGTCGATCCGTAGAAGTGCGGGGAGACTCATTGGTAGTCGCCGTTGGTGGCCGAGCTAGCCGGCTGGCGAAAGATGAGCCCGTTGTAGCAGTCGGCCCTGGAAGCTCCGCTGGCGCTGAAGGCACGCTCGAGCTTCTGACTTCAGATGTGTTTGGCCGGAGGGTGGAGGAGGCTGGTCGATCTGTCGAAAGAGTCAAGTCTGTCTGGGAGCGGGCAGCAGGTCGAACGGGAGGCTCAGTTGGGACAATCGGTATCGTGGCAGCACGTCCACCACTGGCTGTCCTGCGTCGCGGCCGAGTCTGGGCATCTCGAACTTCCAGACTTGCTGGTGGCCGTCTGTCTCGTTCATCTGTGTTGGAGCTGCTAGGTCGTGAGCTGGAGCCCTCACGGCTTCTTGACGCACTAGTCGCTTCCACCGGCCGAGGGCGAGGCTCTAGACGACCTTCCGCATTTCGTGGGCTATCATTTGCCTCATTGCGATTTGTTGGACTATCTCTGCGAGTGGGCTGATTCGACGTGCGAGCCCTCTGTCGCCGTCGATAAGCCTCCGTGATCCGACGGCTGAGCTCATCGTCACGAGACAAGTCAATATTGTCCAGGTCGAGTCCGTCAAGCAAGCCTTCTTCCTGGATCTGCCGCGCAAAGTCCTCAATTTCTCGCTCAATGTCGCGCTCACTCAAATCTGCGCTGCTAATAAGCGATCTTAGTGAGGCCTGATGGCCGACTTGGCGCTGTTGAGATTCGCTTAGTTGCCGCCGAGGTGCATCACTCAGCATGCCGAGCTGGTTAGTAGTCCTGCGAGGTCGGCCGTCATCTCTTGCTCGACGACTGGATATGCGCTCCTCAGTAGCTCTGCTCCCCCGACGTCTCCGTGGTGGTATTGCTGGCACGCCCCCCTCTGCTTCCCGAAGACTCATCTCACGCACTTCATCCACTAGTCGCCTATCCTCGTCCTCTGCACGACGCTCTCCTGCTGTGCGCTCACGTGTGGTGACATGGGGGATAATTTGATCTCCTGGGTGGTACTTTTTGTTCATTTCCTCCTTGTCTTCAGGTGTGCGCGCTTTTTGAGGCTTTGCCGCTATATACATATCCAAAAGCGTGACCACCGTAGCGTTGTGTTTGGTATCGCGAACTGAGGCCCGACATGACGGGCAGGTGAAGAGCACGGCATCTGGAGCTGGGGGGCTGGGCGCCCGGTCAAGCTTTTCCTTCTGGAAGCCAAACCACTCCTTCAAACAAGCGCCGCAGAACGTATGCAGGCAGTCAAGAAGTGTCAAAGGTTGGTATAGGAGCTCCGTGCAAATCTATGGTGATCAAACCGTTTAGCAAAAGGGCAACCTAACAGGCGGGGTACACTTGGTAAATCTCACCGAGCACGTAAGCTCCGTGGCGAGGTCGAGGCTTGGTCTTCGAGGATCCATTCATGACCGTGGGCGAGGGTTTATGCCAAAAGCCCTCTTCTTGACCGCCGAAGCAAATTCACCGGAAACAAAGATGGATGGTTGTGTATGACGGGGTAAGCTTTGGCGGTGCGGAACGCAAGGCTTGGTAGCAAGACGGTGGCGGGGGTGGGCCCTAGATTTATGCAGCTTCTTACGAACAGCTGTATCCACGCTGGCGCTGGAAACACGAATGTCAGAGCCTGAACTTGGCGCCAAAGCTCTTTAAAGAGACGCGAGTTACTATGCTTTTAGCTCTAGATATTGCTTGCACGATCCTTGCTATCGATCCGGTGGGCATGCTCCAAGTAGGTAGCTCACATGTCGCATGCGGGTCACAGGATCACCGCGGTGTGGATGCCATATGCGCAGATGACAGTGTTATGCGTCCTGAATTCCATCTACATAGTGCTAGTCGTACATTTTCATTCAAGAGTGCGACCACTCGGCCTTCTTCTTCTCAGCAAACGCCTTCATGCCGATCTTTTGGTCTTGGCTGCCGAACAGGCTGTGGAAGACGCGGCGCTCAAACTCAACACCGTCTCGGAGAGGAAGATCCTGGCTTTTGTTGACGACTTCTTTGCAAGCCTGGACGGCGACCTTGGAGTAGCCAGCAATAGTCTCGGCGAGCTTGAGAGTTTCCTCCATCAGAGCCTCGTGGGTAGGGAACGTGCGGGCAGCAATACCCCATCGCTCGGCCTCGACGCCGGAGAAAGAGCGTCCAGAGAGAATCAGTTCCATGGACTTGGCCTTGCCGATGGCGCGGGTGAGGCGCTGGCTGCCACCACCGCCGGGAATAGTGCCCAGCTTGACCTCAGGCTGGCCAAAGTTGGCCTTTTCGGTGCAGTAGATGAGATCGCACATCATGGCAAGCTCGCAGCCACCACCAAGGGCGTGGCCGGAGACGGCAGCAATGATGGGCTTCTTGATCTGGGTGGTCAGCAGAGACCAGGACTCGATAAAGGACTTGGTGTAGGCTTCGGAGAAGGTGAGGGGAGCCATCTCCTTGATGTCGGCGCCGGCAGCAAAGGCCTTTTCGGAGCCTGTCAGGACAATGACTTTCGTTTCGTCCGAGGCATTGAATTCGTTGAGAGCTACGTTGAGCTCGTCAATAAGGGGAGTGCAGAGGGCATTGAGGGCCTTGGGGCGGTTCAGAGTAACTGTTCGTCGAATTAGCAGTGCCCATAGGTTGAAGCGCGATCATAAGTGCAGATTCTAGGTGCTCACCTTGGCCGACACCAGGCTTGGGAGTCGAAGTCTGAATGTACTCGTAGGTCTTGGAGCTGTAGCAGCGGGCGATCCGGGGCAGCGTCGACGGTTGGAAGGCGACGCGGGCGGCGGGTCGCAGGCAGCGGAAAGCGTTCATTATGGGCGATTGAAATACTGTATGACAATTGAATCCTTAGGCACCTGTTCCGACCGGCCGCAATGGTGATGAGCAAGCTTTCGTTGATTCAAAAGTACAGTGACGGATGATGCTAGCGGCGGATGGGCGCGGGGCGACGGCATATTATTGCACTGGAGCTCGGCAACGGCAGCTTTAGCTGGAAAGCGTCGGCTTTGGCAGCTCTAGTTCCGGAACAGGCCGGCGATGTGCAGCTTGTTAGCAGCGTGAATTGGTGCAGCTTGCCCAAGACCAAAAGAAGCACTCTGAAGCATTATAAAAGACGATTCGCAAATTTGATCCTCGAAAAACATGCTTGGAGGCTCGAAATTGGTGGTAACTGTTGGTCAAGTGCATGCATAATACGCTGGCCTGCCTTCACATGTACCCGGCCATCCAGCCAGCAAGATACAGCGACTGTAAAAGAGGAATTAACGTTGTTGAGTACTTGACAGAGTAACTTTGCCAGTGTTGCCCAACAGTGAGCTCGCGACCTCCAACCGTCATTATCACGATTGATCTTTTCCCAAAGTGCATTGCACTCTCTTACTGATCATTAGCGCAGGGACAGAGATACGAACTACGTAATGTGATCTCCGAGTCAATTTTTTTTGCCGAGACTGTAATTGTGAAAATCACGTCCGGGCCAAAGATTATGGCGACTTGTCGTGAAGTTCATCACTGCTCCTCAGCTCAGCTCGGCTCAGCTTCCGCTGGCGTTTGCTCTAGGCAGCCACGTGCGGGGTCTGATCATCTCTGGCCACGAGGAAGTACAAATAGTTACACTTTTCGTCGTGCCAACATCATGTTGAGGCACACGCCGAAACTCTATGAAATAAATCCAGGAAGAAATTCTAGAACTTGGTTCTAAGCATGATGAGCCACACCTTTATCGCAGTGGATGATCCACGAGCCGTCACAGTTACCAAAGCCATCCAAACTGGAGACGTCGAGGGCTTACAAGCCCAACTATCTGAGCATCAAGAGCTTATTTCGGCCTATATCGGATCTCCGGACGAGGCACGAACGCTCCTTCATCTACTGACAGACTGGCCCGGTCACTTTCCCAACAATGCAGCCATGGCCAGGATTTTGATTGAGGCTGGCTGCGGGCTCAATGCGCAGTTCATTGGTGAACTCCATTCCGAAACGCCGCTCCACTGGACGGCCAGCTGCGATGATCTGGAAATCATGGACATCCTTCTGGATGCCGGGGCCGATATCAATGCTGGAGGTGGTGTCATTGCAGACACTCCACTGGCCGATGCAAGAGCTTTTTTGCAGCTCAAGTGCGCCCACCGCTTGGTCGAGCGAGGAGCGATTGTGTCGCTGCAGGATGCCGCGACGCTGGGGCTTATAAGCCGAGTCAAAGAGATGTATGCTGCCTTTCCGAAGCCATCCGAGAACGACACCAACTGTGCATTTTGGAACGCTTGCCATGGTAGCCAGCTTGAAACAGCTCATTTCCTTCACAGCCGAGGAGCAAATGCCAATTTTCTCCCGCCATGGGGACCAGAGACGCCACTAGACGAAGCAAAAATGCAAAAAGCTGGGGATCTGATCAACTGGTTAGAAACACTTGGAGCGAAAGGGAAGGATGAATTGACTAGTTCTTGAAACGCCGTTTTGACCTTGGGCGGTTCTTTGCAGAAAACAGCTACGGACTTGCTTCCTCTTCTAAATAAATTGTTCTCAATGATGTCACAATTTAAGCCCGTGGCCACCTAGTTCAGGTAGCGCATGGTATTTGAGCTGATGATGCTCTTTCCGCGGACTTGGCAACTTCGGCACAACACAATACAACACTGTAGCATTCAGCATTCCACTCTTGAATAAATCCGCGGCAAAGAAAAACGACGAGCACGTCACTAGATACATTTCAACCTGAATCGCTCAATCTTTTCACAACTTTGCATCTGCGCTCATCCCATCTCGGTCTCAGATAGTCCAAGACATTACTGTCAAAGACCGGATCAGGAACCGCTGCCAACAGCGTTGCAGCGAGCCACAGGGGGCGATGCTCGGCAATAGCGGGCTGAGCTACTGGCAGGCCCCTTGAAGTTGGAGGTGGATACGCTAAGGGGCAGTGTCAAAGGGAAAAGACGGCCGCTGGTTGGTCAGAAGCACCTTACGTGTCGACAAAGTACTGGCGCGGGCCGGCGAGCATCTGCTTGCCAATTGCCAGCCAGGGAGAAAAAAGAGCAGCCTGGGCAGCCCCACGACGCCCAGTAAAGGAGGCCGCAAACGCGCAACGAACCCCTTCTGCAGCGGCGAAGCTTTGTGGCAACATCCCAAGAACAAGCCACATTTTTTTCTTCCATTACCAAAGTGCTGCTCCTCTCCCGTCAGCCAGGACAGACGCTGATTACTGTTGCAACATCCATCGCGGCATCGAACCTTTATATACATCTAGCGATATCGAAACCTAGCAGCCATGGATGCTCCCGAGCCCGAATCGACGCCCTTTGCGGCCGTTACCGTCCACACCACCAAGCTTCAGAGAGTGCGTCGAGCTCCCTCCCTCCTTTCGCGATGCGCCACCGCGCGACGCCCGCGAGACCAGTTGCTAACGTCTAGCAGCAATATCAAGCTCTTCTTGACCAGTCCACGCCGTATGTGATGAACCGTTGGGTCGGCACCGGCGTCATCCTGATCCTCTTCTTTATCCGCATCTTTGTCGCACAAGGATGGTACATCGGTACGCGCTTCGCAAAAACTATCTTCGCCTCCCAGAAGATGCAGCTAACCGTGACTCTACTCTAGTTGCCTATGCGCTCGGCATCTACCTGCTGAACCTGTTCCTCGCCTTCCTGCAGCCCAAGTTCGACCCCTCCAACGACGATGCTGAAAACGACATGGAGGATGGCGTTGGAGTCCTTCCCACCAAGAGCGACGAGGAGTTCAGACCCTTCATCCGCCGCCTGCCAGAGTTCAAGTTTTGGTACTGGGCCACTCGCGCCGTCACCATTTCCTTTTGCTGCACATGGTTCGAGATCTTCAACATTCCCGTCTTCTGGCCTATCCTCGTCATGTACTGGATGATCCTCTTTGTCCTGACCAGTGAGCATCCCTTATACGTGCACCGCAACATGGCAGCTGCTAATTCGTTCCATAGTGCGCAAGCAAATCCAGCACATGATCAAGTACCGATACGTTCCTTTCACTGTCGGCAAGCGCACTTACGCCAAGGAGAGCTCCTAAATGCGCTCGAACCTAGTCGCATAGCTGATGCTGCGACGACTGCGCCAGGTTTCTGGCGTACCACGCTAGAAGCAAACTCTGTATAATAATGTCATTCAAGTCTGGGCAGCGGCCGGGCTTCGGACCTCCGGTGGTCTGATTGTTGGGCTTTGTTTGACTCGGGCCATGGATTCTGGAAAAGGAGCAAATTTAGACGGGTAGGAGTGCAAAGATTAGCAAATCACCGCGGGCTGGCTGGGCGAAAATTGTTTAATGAAAAATATACGTAATTTTGGTTCCAATTGACACCCCAGCAGTTATTTTGGTTCAGTATAGATTGAAAGACCGTCAGATGTGTGACGGTGCGTCGGCGCTATGGTGTACGTGGGGTGCACCAGATTTTGGTGCTACCGGCGCCCCAGCTCGGCTGGGCCCAGCTTTTTCCCTTGGAACAACGTTGCGCGCCTCATCCCAACCACCAGCATCTCGAGTCGCTGCCATCATCGTGCGCAGCCTCCGAAAACCACGACAGCTAGCCGAGTCGATTGATCAACAATCTGAAGGCGCACAACTCGCTGTGGCGCGACTTCCTTCACCATGTCGTCCGCCGCGCCTCGCTCTGGCGAGCGCGTAATTCACCAGGACTTCATCGCTCGCATTCGCTATTCCAATGCCCTCCCTCCGCCGCCGAACCCTCCCAAGCTTCTCGACATCCCAAACACAGGCCTCTCTAGCGGTCAATACACGACGCCAGGATTTGCGTCGAGGCTGGCGCGAGAGCAGCCGCTCAACATTGAGGCTGATGCTGAGCTGGGCATGCCCCTAGACCTGGTGGGTATGCCAGGCGTCTTTGATGGCGACGAGAGTTGTAAGTATCACTAGATAAGGCACTTTCAGCCGACTTGTACTTGATGGCAATACTGACCGGGCGGTCCTCTAGCCATCCAGGCACCCGCACAAGCACCGCCAGTGCATCCACACGACAAGCCGCTGCTGCGGCCCATCGCCGCGCTCGGCAAGCCAAAGGTCGCCGAGGCCAACGTGTCTTTCCTGCGCCGAACCGAATACATCTCCTCTGTTGCGACGAAACGATTCGACGGCAACAGCCCACGCGCGCTACTGATGAAGGCCAAGCGGCCGGTCGCGCGCCCGGCCGAGGCCGCCGCCGATGCTCCCCAGACCATCAAGCGCAAGATTGAGCGCTCCTTTGACGTTGCCGAGCAGGAGCTCAACGACCCCAAGCGCGCCAAGCACCCGACCAAGAAGCACCTCAAGGCCGTCGAGGTCACGCCTCTGATCCCGGATCTGGATGCCTTTCCCGACTCGGGCGCCTACGTCACCATCAAGTTCCTCACAAACCCCATGACCGGCTCCGGCAGCAGGTACGATTCGCGCCTGCTGAGCAGCCTGTTCCGGCCCATCGACAAGACGGCTCAGGAGGAGGCCGCCTACGAGGCCGCCCTGGCCGCGCACGAGACGGACCCCGTCGGCAACCCCAAGCCGCAGAACCTGATGAACTACGACTTTTACCTGGGCGACGGCGCCGAGGTCGGCAAGAACTTCCGCCGCAAGTTTGACGTCGACGACCCGGAGCACGCCGAGGACGCGCTCTACACGGACCAGGCCAGTGGCTGCTTCGCCTTTGGCCGCGTGCGCGCGTACGAGACGGCGCAGGAGATTGAGCTCGACCACGCCACAAAGTACCAGGACGAGGTGCTGCTCGCCTTCAACGACGACGAGAGCTACCCGCGCCAGAGGGCCGTCTACTACTACCCCGTCATGCAAAAGTCGACAATTCGCCCGCAGCGCACCAAGAACATTGCGCGCACCGCCGGCGTCTACGAGGAGGAGCAGATTGTCGACCAGCTCGACATCACCGTCGACGACCCCACCGAGGAGATGCGCGACGCCATGAAGCGCTACCACGCGCAGCCCCTTGGCTGGCAGGACGAGGAGGGCGAGGGCGAGGGTGCCGGGGAGGAGGAGGAGGAGGCGGAAGAGGGAGAGGAGCAGGTGCCGACCGAGCAGCAGCAGCCCGAGGAAGATGCCGACGGCGATGAAGAGACCAGCAACACGAGACAACGTGAGCCGTCGGAGGAAGGCGACGTGGAAGGCGACGAGGATGAGGACGAGGATTGATATGGTGTAAAGTGAGCAAGAAGTAGAAGAAGAAGATGGCCGCATTGTATTTGTACATCCTGCGTGGCGGGGGCAAAGTTGAAGCAACAAAAAGAATGGCATGTGGTTGGGGGAAATTTATCAAGGTGATCAACTTTTGGGTCAACTTTACAGAGACATTTTTCGGGACGTGCAAAAGCCCTTTGATTCTCATTATCTCAGGTTTCAGGCGTACAGCGTTAATATACACAATTCCCCCCCCCAAAAAAAGCGAAGACTTCAGTCGTCAGTCTTGTTCAATCATCGTGGTATATGGATGTACGTATAATATATATATACATGTGTCTGTGCCTGTGGTTCTCATGTCCAAGAAAAATCATCTGTATGCCAAAACGCCTTTGTGCAATGTCCCGCAAAAATTATAAAGTGCAGCCCATATATCCAGTACAGACACCATCGTGTCTCAAATCAGTCTTGGTCGCGCTTCGTCTTCTTCGTTTGCGCCTGCAGAGGCAGCTTCTTGTCCGCGCTCGCAGGATCAAAGCCAATGGTCTCTCTATTGTCATCAATGACTCTTGCATATCTGCCAAACTCATTAGCCCCCCCTGGTCAATGACCCTTTTCAGGAATTCAGGTCGTGTGCCAAAACTTACTCGAGCAGGAGCCGAAAGAACCAAACCTCCATGTCCACCTTGCGAAGCGTCTTGGCCGCCCACTCGCGGCTCGCCGTCGCCATCCTGTCCGCCTCGGCAGCGCCCTCGCCGGTCGCGGCGTAGTAGTGCACCGCGGCGAGCCAGTCGCTGCCCTGCATGCTCAGGGGCACGTAGTGCAGCCAGGGCCGCAGCCACTCGCCGTGCCACTCGCGGAAGAGGGCGAGCTTGAAGACCTGGCTGCGGCTCTGCAGGAACGAGTAGAAGCGGCCGCTAAAGGCGTTGCCGTCCATGTCGAGCAGGAACTTGTAGTTCCAGGCGTACTGCATGTCGACAACGTCCTTGACCTTGAAGTGCTGCTTCTGCGCCTGGCAGTCGCCCGGGTCGCACTGCCCGATGTGCGAAAAGTGCACGTCCACCAGCTTGCGGTGGTCGCCGCGGGGGACCTGCTTCGCGCTCCAGCGATGGCTGCTGCTGCTGCTGCTGTCCTCGGCCGCGCTGTCGACGAAAAGCGGTGCATCGGTGGCGCCGTTAATCTTTTCGACGAGGTTTTGGCGGTGCTGTCGCCGCCAGCCGCCGTTGCGGCTGAAGCCACCTGTCGTAGAGCCGCGCCAAAAGAGCTTGTTCTTTTTGTCGGCCCAGGGCATGTCGAGCGTCTCGTTGTATTCGACTTTGCCGTACCAGTACCACGGTGAGGGGTATACCAAGTCTGCGTATGACGAGATCTTGGACTGCGAGAAGACGGGGACTAGATCATGCGTCACCTTGAACATGTTGGGGCGGTCAAAGAACCCATATGTTTGTCTAAGCGATGGTGTCAAGCAAATGTCTGACATTGCGGTGATATTGTAGACAAGGCCAGCCTCACTCAAGGTGTACTTCTGCACATCGTCTGCACCGTCATCATCCTCGAGCGTTCGCGCAGGGCTATCGGGGGCGCACGACATGCGCGAGTTTGTCCAGGTCGCTTCACGGTGGATATTGTTGAAACGGGTCAGCTTGGTCTCATCGAACCGCTGCTTCTCGCTCAGCTCTGGTGATGTGGCTGTGAAATCATTGGCGGGTGATTTCCGACTCGCAGCCGCCGGCATGGCTACGCGGTTTGCCTTGTCGACGAGCCGTGTCAAGTCGTCATGAGGCAAAACCACACGTGGCTCGTCGTGCAGGTTGAAAGCGAGATCCATGTCAGGCAAATAGGGCAGCATCTTTTCCAACATTCCCACCGTTGCATTCTTTTGCCATTCCGGCCCGCCGGCGGTGAATGCCACGGCATGGTCGCGAATTGCAATACCGAGAAGCGAATTGTCGTAGCCTAGCGCCTCTTTTGCGCGGCGGCGAATCGTGGCAGGCTTTAAGCCCCAAAACGGGGTGATGAGGTCGTGGACGGTATCAAACTCGTCAATCATCTGGACATTGCTGGCCTTTGCAAATTTAAACCATTTATCAAAGTGAGGTGGGGGCGGAATGCCATATCGCCTGCGATATTCTTTAACGGCATTTTCCAGCGTGGCTGACTGCTTCGATACAGCTTGCTCAAATTGCTGCTGGGATTTTTGTGTGAGATATTTGATGGGGTGAGTAGACGTATCAGAAAAGTCTTTTGGTGCAGATCCGCTGTCGGCTGCAACAGGAAAGCTCTGCGCATCTGAGGCTGTTGGTGTCGTGGCCGGCGCGTCTTCATGCGGCGGTGCACTGGAGGGCGGCCGTGGTTGCTTCTGTGTTTGATACGGACTTGATGTTGAATCCGCCTGACTCCGTTGTATCGGCGTGGCTCTCATTTGAAGAAGCGAATATGAAAAGAGGAAGAAGAGCGTCACGGTCATGACGAGGGCCCATGGCCTGCGTCTGGACAAGAGGTCCAGCATCGTGAGCCCCGAGCCGAGACAGACGGACGCCGCAGAACAAGAGGCTTGAACGGCGCTTTACCGACTACCGAGCCCCAGCCGGTGAGATGTGCGCTACAGTACGATAATTTGATAGAAGATTTCAGGAGCATAAAATCATGGTCCCGCTTGCTCTTCAGCTCTGGCACCGAAAGCGATCTAGTCAAGCCATTGTTTTAGCGCCTCGGCCGCTGGTCGCGCGGTGTTGATGACGGTCGCCCCAGCGACGCATTATGTCAGCAGCTTGATCTAACGACAGCACAAGGCATACAACAGTTTACGGGGCACAGGAGAAAGGAGGTTTATTAGGATGAGTGGCATTGGAAGTAGAGGTTCGAGTTGCTGCAATGGCTACTCTCTGTGAGGAACAGAAAAAAAAAAAACACCAAAACCGGGAGCGGGAGCGGGAGGCAGAGGCTGAGGCGGAATGCGCACAGTGGAGAGACTGCCCAGTGTGCAGCTAGGTAGCCAAGACGCAGAAGTTAAAAGTTAGTCCGAGTAACTAAGACTGTCTACGCCGAAACATCAGCAACGGAGGGCCACGCAATCGATTGCGTGGCCGTGAGGATAAACAAGCGATTGCGTCCAGTCAGTGCCAGAATGGCTGTTTGGCGTGTCTTGAGATGGTGGGTTGTGCAGCGCGGAACAGGCAGCCCGGGCGCCGCTGGGTGGACGGCTGCAGCCAACGCAAGCCGCGAGGGGACTAGCGAATGCAGGCGTGCGGTTCAAAGTACATATAAATAGCATCGGGTGTTTCTTTGTTCTGGAGCGGCTAACTACTGGACGTGAGGAGTGCCGGCCGCGGGAGAGCTTACGTATGTCTCGATCCACGCCAGCAAGTCGAGAGAGCACCACGAACGACTTGTTGATGAGTTCGGACAAACCTTTTGTGGATGTCAGCAAAAAGGATGGACTCTACAGTCGATTGGTTGTCGTTTTCAGTCGACGAAGCCGGGGTTTCCTTTCGTGACGCGTTGCGTGGCTGCTACCCCGTCCTGCAAATCCTGCACACCCTGCTGCACTGGTGTGAAGCATCCAATGTGAGTGTGATGAGCCAGTGTGCTTCAAGTCGCTCGAGGTGACGGGTGCCCAGAAATTTGGCACAAGGATCTAAGAAGATTTTTTTTTTGGCTCATCTCCCCATTACAAGAATGCTGATGGGGCTCTCATTAAAGAAATCACATTCAAAAGTTACACGATGCAGGGGCAGAGAAAGGAGCATTTTTTTGCTCAGCCACCCACCACATGTGCAGGTTGATCGTCACCGTCGTGCCCTAGGGGTGGAGTGAGCGTCGCCAGAATACGACGAGGACGAATCCGACCGGGGTCAACGTCATGTCAGGCTGCGCTGTGTTTGCGATTCGTGACGCCACAGGATTTTGACGCCGCTGTTTCACAGTTGCCTGAAGTCGCTGTCTGATGTCGGTGATGTTGGGGCACGCGGCTGGTGTGGAAAACCGCGAGGCTGTGCACAAGAGGAATAAAGGCCCGGCTAGCGGAGGCGGTTTGCGGAGTAACTTTGTAAAAGTCGAATGAGTATCTGGTTAGCAGTGGCACAGGCAGTATGGATCCGGAGTAACCATTATTTGAGAGATTGTGCATTTATTACTAGAGCAATGGGGCAGGGCTGAGTGAGTGTTGGTTCATGCTGTCGCGTGCTCATCTTTGCCCACGCCCAATGGGGATGCTCATCTGGAGGTACGTGCCAGCAGGATGCTTCCACGATTGGCTCGGGCAAGTAAGTTATGCAAAACTTGTTCAACTAATGCAAACTATTCTGGGACGAGACTCTCCGGATGGTCAAAAGACCCATGCCTCCTTGACTACGATGGGTGCTGCGAGGCTATATCCGTACAAACGCTCCAATTCCTTGTAAGCTTGGCAACAGGCCGTGTAGAGCTAGCATGCATCTCTACTCCATAGTCACGCTTGTGTTAGCAAAGGTACTCACCCGCTGCCGTGTACCTGCCAGTTGCCTGCCAGCCCTACGTGCAGCTGTAGCCCATCCCATCATTAATTTTGTGGAGGAAAGGGTCAAGTCATCATGGGCCTCGAGGCAGTGCGCTCGACATTCCCACAAGTACTGTGGGCGTAGACCGGGCCTACCCGCCCGACCACGCATCTGAGCGTTGATTCCCTGACACGCGACGAGCACTTTTATTTCTCGCCTTGTGACGAGGTGCCTTGCGAAGCATTTTCCCTCTGAGAGACGTTGCCCAAGTCAATTTTGAACAACGGCCCTGCGGAGCGCGTCAATGTTGGCGACGGACATTGTTGGTCTTGCCAATCTCAACTTCCCCAGCAGTGACCCCTGTGACCTACCTAGGTAGAAATAACCCACACGCTGTGCCGAATTAATAGCTGCAGCTTGATTAGCCGCCTCTCTGGTACATTTGCCCGGTGCATATTGCCCGAGTGCCTGAGAATCGGCCCGCAGCTTGGTTGCCTTGTACAGGGGCCGAGTCCACTGAAGTAACCCTCGGCATCGCCGGGAAAACGCGTGCCAGTACGGCTACGCTTGTTGGCTACACAAGGCTTCCCGCTGAGCTTGCCCAACTCACCGTCAGAAGTGCTGCAACTAGGCATTTTCCAGTAAATTATTATAAGGGCGGCCAGGTACCTGAGTGACACATGTGCCAAAATCTATCAACTCCCGTCGGTGCTAGCCTGGCGCAGCTACCGCTTCTCCACGGCGAGATCGGCTGCCACAAGCGGGCGGGCGCGCCTTGGACAAACAAGTTACGTACCTCACTTTGCTGGCAGGCTCTAGCTGGCTCCTAGATGCCCATAATAGTTGTCTAGCTAATGAATACGAGCATTGGTGACTTTTATAAGTACAGGAAAGTAGCTAGTCGTGTCTTCTCTCTCACTGTCCCATCTCCTCCATCCGCTCTGACAGAGTCGTGGTTCATCACTACTTACAGCACATCGTGGCGGCATCACAGCTCCGCAGGGCCCTTTTCAGTACGGATACGAAGCATAATAAGTTGTTACAGCTCAACTGGTCTGTACTGGAGTCTGGCAGGCACGCACCCATGTTCACACCCCTTCCCTTTTCCCCCTGCACCCCCCTCTACTGCTACAGCAGGCCACCCCCAGCTCTTTCTTTTTTGCTTGCCATCTGCCAGCTGCCAGCTGCCACGCAAGTCATTCATTCGTCTCGCGACGACCAAGACGTCGTCCATTGTTTGCCGCATCTTCACATTCTCGTTTTTTCATCCACTTGCATTTGTTCTGTCGTCATTGCCGTTCTTCAATCATTCTCGTCACACTCTCTCTCTCTCTTTCTCTCTCGACCAAGTCTACCACCGACCACACTCCTTCTAGCCTCAAACGGCCCTAGCTCCGACATACTAGATACACCAAGCTCTGCTCGTGTGCTGCAACAGCTGGCCACCAATACCCACGCTGAGGTCGCTTTTCTTTGACAATGCCTTCGCGCTCCTTCGCCAAGGACGAGTCGGTGCCTTTTCTGACCGACGACTGGCTCGATCAGCCTATACAACTCGAAGAGGGCAGCAATGAACCCGGTTGTCACATCGTCGTGGCCAAGTCTTACGACACAAGCGCCACCAGATCGCGCTCGCCGTTAGCTGCCGCTACAGCGCCGCTAGAATTTCTAGGCTGCTGTGCGGCTCGCTACTTGCGTCGCCAACGTGGATGCCAATTCCGATGCCAAATCCGATGCGGGTTATGGCGCCAGCTTGTGCTGATCCTCAAACTCTACATTCTCAGCTTTTCTATTATAGCTTTCTCCGTTCTCGTCATCTTCCCCTCACACATCGACCCTCCGGCCCAGTACAAAAATCTTGAGCAAAGATGCTCTGGGCCTGCCCCGAACGCTGGCTGTGCCAATCCGCACAACGAGCAGATAATCATAGTCGCTTCCATGTACGACAAGGATGGAAGCCTGCTTGGCGGGCAATGGGGCCAGCAATTGCTCGACGTGGTCCATCTCATCGGCCCCAAGAATGCTTTTGTGTCCATTTACGAAAATAACAATGCGCCGGCTGGCTCCGCCGCTCTCTACAACTTCCGCCAACGGCTGCCCTGCAGGAGCGACCTCGCTCATGAGCAGCATGTTGATCTCTCACAATTTCCCAACGTCACCATGCCCGATGGCTCCGAGCGAATGAAACGATTGGCCTATCTCACCGAGTTGCGCAATCGAGCCATGCGGCCCCTCGATCGCTTCAACGAGTCTGTCGGCGCCTTTGACAAAGTTTTGTTTCTTAATGATGTCTACTATCGCCCCATTGACGCTGCACAACTCCTCTTTTCCACCAATGCCGACGACAGCGGTCACACCCACTACCTGTCCGCCTGCGCCATGGATTACGATTCCCCGGGCATCTTCTATGATTCATACGCTACACGAGACGCCCAAGGCTACGAGGTCGGCTCTCAAGAGTACCCTGTTTTTACTCTGGCTGGCGATGCCATCTCGCGCCATGATATGCTCGGTAACACCGATGCCGTCCGCGTCAGCGCTTGTTGGTCTGGCATGGTTGCCATGCAGGCAAGATGGGTGCAGAATACCGATTCAGCATCGCTGCCAAGACCCAATTTTCAGGACGTTGCTGCCCACATCATTGATCCTGACGCGCCGAAGCCTGTCGAAGTACCAGTCCGATTTCGGTATGAGCCAGAGATATTTGCCGATTCGTGCGAATGCTGTCTATTCCTGGCCGACGTCACGACCGTGGCCCGCAAAGCTGGTGCTATAGATACTGAAACCTTCCTCAACCCATACGTGCGCGTCACGTACAAGCCTAAGCTTCTGTCCTGGATCTTGCTTAGCAAGCGTTGGGAGCGTATCTGGATCCCGCTACAGCTCTTTAACACATGGGTAAAGGGCCGCCCAGACTTCAATCCACACCGCACCGTGCAGGAAGGCGACATCTTTACCGAAGAAATTTGGGTAGCTGACCAATCGCTCCCAGCCGGCGGCAGCTGGGAAATGAAGAAACGCAAGGGTCGCAACGGCATGATATGTTGGGGGCGCATGATGCACCTGATGAAGCTGGGAGGCAAGCGTGGCGGTGACAGAAATTGGGAGCGAGCCCAAATACCAAAAGGTCACATGCAGTGAAAGGCTCTTTTTGTCCATCGGTTGCTCTAGCGGCGTCTTTTTTGTTTTGTTTGAGATTTCTGCATACCGTTCCAAGCGAGTTTGTTCTTGATCTATTTCCTTGGTACTGCCCATGGCGCATTGACAAAGTGTGTGCGCTTCACTTACAGAATCGACTTTGATACCCGGCTCTATACCGCGTACTGTTTCTCCATCATCTATACCTGGTACTCGACACGAGTGCTTGTCCAATACAATTCATGATTTTTGTCTTTACAAGAGAATTCCCCATTCTGTCCATGTCTTGAGTGTAGCCTCACGCAGACGCTTTTGCTCCTCTGCGCTTGGCAACGCAATAGCAAACCCGCGGCGCTCTCTGCTCTCTGATGTCTCGACCAGTGAGGCTTCATCTTCACTGCTCGAAGAGAATGCGAAAGATCTCAGTTCCGTCTTGCCCCAGCTCGTACCTTGGTTCGCGTCAATGTTAGCCTGGACCCTTCTTCTTTTCAGCGATGGGTTAGGGCTTACCTTGCGGTGAGTCAGATCCTTCCCAGTCTTCCGTCAAAAAATGCAAAAAGCAGCCGTGTGACAACACGGCAATGTCCTCGTACGGCTGCTGCTTCAACCACTCGCGCGCGGCCTGCGCCCTCTCAGCGACCGCGCGCACCGTGTTGGCATACTTTCCTTGCTGTTCCACCGTCGGTAAGTCACGGGTCACACGATCAACTGGGGCCAAAGCAGTATATACCGTACCTTGAGCTCCCAGCCATTCTCTACCATGTCATAGTTGACTAGTTCGCTACCAAACTCCTCTTGGACCAAGGCAAGCGCGCTTCCCGAATCGCACGGCAGGTCGCTCACCTCCTGGACGTCGGGCCACGCGTGCACCATGGCGGGCCGCTTCCAGGCGAGTTGCGGTGCAAACGCGGCAAGCGCCGTCATGAGCGTCCGGCGCAGCGACGAGGCGAGTACGAGGCCAATGTCGACGCCGCCGTCGGCTTGCAGCTCAGTGATCCGGACAGCAAGCTCTTGGGCTTGCTCCCGGCCGCGCTCCGTGAGGCCGGGGTCATGCAGGCCGTGGTTATCGAGGCTGAGGTTGTGAGCGCCTTCGGCATGGCGAATTAAATGGATTCTCGGCGGCATGGTGCGTGTGTTTTGGTCAAGTTGGATCGTCGGCGAGCCTTTACTTGGTCGGCCCCGCACTAGTCATACAAGGCTCCAACAGGCTAACAGTCACGACAAGCAAAGCAGGCTGCGTAGTAGTGATTTTTGAATATGTTTTATAAGTATTAATTCTGATTATGTTCTATCTTACAATGCAAATGCTACCACCGTCTATATCTCTCGGGATATGTATGGAATCTATAGTCTAGTGATAAAAAGAATAAAGGAAAACGGGAATGATGGTTGGCAAGAGGCTTTTTACTCTGCCTGCTTGGATCTCTTGGTTCGCAACTTCATGAGGACATACACGAGGAAGTAGGAGCTGAAGCACAGGAGCACAACGATGCCCGCGTCTCGCCAGCCATAGTAGTACTCGTTGAGGTTGAGCGTGCGCAGGTAGTCCTGCACCTTGGTGTAAGTGCAGACTTTGCAGTCTGACGTGGCTTCGGCGTTGATCAAGTTGGCAACAGCGCCAGGGCCCTGGGAGTGCAGATAGCTATCGAGATACTGGCCGCACGTCTGCCCGCCCGGCGGATCAAAGCGCGCAAACTCGCTCTCCTTGCACTTGACATCGCCACCCCACATGGTGAATGTGAGGATGCTGCCCATGAGATAGTTGAAGGGGTTGAGGTAGTACATCCAGTAGCGCCAGAACGGCTGGATCTGGGCGTACGGAACGAGGACGCCGCAAAAGGACACGAGGACGCCGATGATGAGGGGATTGACGAGCGTCGCCGACACGACGTTGGGCGCGTAGGCGGCGATGAACTGGCCGATGCCCGTGTACAGGAATTCGTACATGAGCATGACGAAAAAGGTCCCGCCGGCGCGCGACGAGGCGCTCGGGAAGCCGACCGTGTAGTACCAGCAGACGTAGTAGATGACGCCGCAGAGGACCAGGTACGGCATCTCGGACACGATGAGGCCGGTGGTGAAGGCGAACCACGAGTACGTCTTTGACTTTTTCTCGCGCGTCTCAAAGATGTCGCGGCGGTTGATGAAGAGCGGCTGCAGCTGGGCGAGGACGCCTGGCGCGACAAAGATGAATTGAAAAATGGCAAACATCTTGGCCTGCAGGTCGTTGAACGAGTTGCCGACCATCCAGAAGGAGAAGCCGTTGAAGAGGGCCGAGAAGATGTGCAGCATGACCTTGTTGTTGACGTACTCGGTGTTGCGCCACAGCGAGACGTTCATGCGCTGCGTGACGACGCGGATCTGCTCGCCCAGGGGCGTGGCAAAGGCGTGGCCGTCGTCGACGGTGCCGGGGGGCTTGGCCGCCGCGTCGGCAATGATGCCGTCGAGCTCGGCCGTCATCTTTTCGTACTCGGGCGACGCGAGCCAGACCTCGTTCCAGTCGCGGCGGGCGGCGGCGTCGCCGCCGCCGTTGCCCGAGACGACGTCAATCATGTATTCGGCCGGGTTGGCCTCGGGCGGGCACGGGCAGCCGTTGCGGCCAAAGTAGTCCTTGATGGTCTGGCCGTGGGCGCCAATGTCGCCAAAGTAGACCGTCTTGCCGCCCTTGGCGAGGAGCAGCAGGCTGTCGAACTGGGAGAAGAGCTGCGCCGAGGGCTGGTGGATGGTGACGAGCACGGCCTGACCGACGGCGGCGAGCTTGCGCAGGAACTTTACGGTGCGGTAGGCCGACTGGCCGTCGAGGCCCGAGGTCGGCTCGTCGAGGAAGATGAGGATGCTGGGCTTGGAGACGAGCTCGACGCCAATGGTGACGCGCTTGCGCTGCTCGACCGACAGGCCGGCGCCGACGTCGCCGATGAGCGTGTCGGCGAGGGGCGCGAGCTCGAGCAGGTCGATGATGGTGTCGACGTAGGCGAGCTTCTCGGCGCGCGGCGTCTCGCGGCTCTGGCGGAGGAGGGCCGAGAACTCGAGCGCCTCGCGGACCGTGGCGTACGGCTCGTGCACGTCGAGCTGCTCGCAGTAGCCGGCGGAGCGCTGGAACGAGACGGGGAGCGCGCGGCCGTCGACGAGGACGGAGCCGGTGATTGTGCCGTCCGTCTTGCGCTGCGCGAGCACGTCGAGCAGCGTCGTCTTGCCGGCGCCCGAGGAGCCCATGAGCGCCGTCAGGTTGCCGGGCTTGATCCAGCCCTGGACGTTGTCGAGCAGCACGCGGTCGCCCGACGGCGTCTTGACCGTGTACGAGAGGTTCTTCCACGTGAAGATGGACGTGTTGCGGACGAGCTTGTTCTGCAGCGAGTCGCTGCCGCTGCCGCCCTCGTCCTCGGTGCCGGCGGGGTGGCTGTCGGCGGAGACGGGCGGCTCCTTGGCGTTTTGGTTCTCCTCGTCGGCGGCGGCGGCGACGCCGGTCAGGGGGTCGATGGCGACGTACTTGCTGTTCTCGCGGGGGATGACCAGGCTCGGGCCGCTGTCCGAGGGCGACCTCCAGCGGCACGTCGCCCACACGGTCACGGCGACGAAGAGCGCCCACCAGACCCAGAGGATGCCGAAATTGCGCCACATGTGGGAGTGGCTGTACGACAGCGAGGCGAGGTAGTCGTCGCCGAGGATGACGGACTTGCCGGGCCGCGCGCCGCCGATGCCGGCGCAGGCGCTGTGCGTCGAGTTGACGTAGTCGGGGCCAAAGGGGATGAGGTTGTTGCCGACGCACTGGACGACCTTGCCGTGGAACTCGTTGGAGAGCAGCGCGTCAAAGGCGTAGGCGAGGGGGTCGATCCAGTAGATCCAGACCAGCCAGGGGTGCATCTCGGGCTTGCGGAGCTGGAAGCCAGCGTAGAGAAAGGCGGCGGTGACGACGATGCCGGAAATCTTCGAGGCCGCGTCGAAGCTGCTGAACAGGGCGCCGATGGCGCGGAAGAGCGCCGTCATGCAGAAGCTGGCGGACAGGACAATGACCCAGTACGTGAAGAAGGCGGCGGCCGAGCGGTCCAGGTCGACCATGAAGTAGAGGATCAGGGAAAAGGTGGTGGTCTGGAAGAAGAGCACGGGAATGTCGGCGGCAATCTGCGCCAGGCAAAAGGCGGCCGGGTGGAAAAAGGCAAAGGACTTGTGCTTGATGAGGACGGGACGGCCGTTGAACGAGTCCGTCACCTCGGACATGGCGACCAGGGTGGGGTAGAGGAGCGAGAAGAAGAGCGTGCCCGACTTGGAGAGCAGGCCGGCCGTGTTGCCGGGCGCGTTGTAGAAGAGGGAGCCAGCGATGAGGGCCTGGATGATGTTGGTCGCCTGCTTGATGAAAAAGGTGGGCTTGTCGCCCCAGATGATCTGGTACTGGCGCTTGACGCACGCGCGGACCTGCTGCGGGAAGCTGACGGTCAGCGGGCTGCCGCCGGGGATGCCCTTGTGCTTCTCGACGGCGACGGCCTTTTCGAAGTCGGCCGTGCTGTCGCGCGCCTGCTGCGTCGTCGGGTAGTCGTACTCGGCGGCCATGCGCGGGCGCAGCGGCGAGGCCTCGTAGGCGTCGCGGATGGCGGCGGCGGTGCGCGGAAACTTGGCGCGCTTGTCGGGGTGCACCTTGCGCTCCGAGGGGATGGTGACGCCGGTGAGGTAGTCGGCGACGTTGGCGCCGGGCTCGCAGATGAAGCCGAGCTCCTCCATAAAGGGCCGGGCCTCGGCCAGAGGCCCGTAAAAGGTCTCCTTGCCCTCGTCGAGGATGAGGACCTTGTCAAAGAGGTTGTAGATGCCGTTGCCGGCCTGGTAGAGGGTGACGATGGACGACAGGCCGAGGACGTCGGTCATGGCACGGATGGCCTTGGCGTAGTCGAGGGCGCTGTGAAGACATGTCAGCAAGTTTCTCATTGGCGGGAGGGAAAAGGTTCGTATGCAGACGCGGGCTCAAACTTACGTGCTGGCGTCGAGACCTCGGGTCGAGTTATCCCAGCAAAAGACGCTGCCCTTGGCAGCCAAGCATTCAATAATGGAGACGCGCTTGCGCTCGCCACCAGAGACGCCGCGGACATAGGCATTGCCGACCTTGGTTTCATGCGTGTGCTCAATGCCCATGGACTCTAGCAAAAAGTTTCTCCTCTCCTCCCGGTACGCCTCCGGGTCCGACGTGTCGTGCGGCAGCGTAAAGGGCACGTTGAGGCGCGTGGCAAAGTCCATGGTCTGGCCGACGGTCAGCGAGGGAAAGAAGATTTCCTCCTCGGTGTTCATGATGATCTGGCCGCGGTAGCGCTTCGCCTCGTCGGCGGTGAGCGAGCCAAAGTGCACGTCGCCGGTAACTTTGGCGTAGCCGCGGCGGTTGTTGGCGAGCATGTTGAGCAGCGTGGTGCAGCCGGACCCCGGGCGGCCGAGCACGAGCAGCATCTCGCCGGGCTTGACGCAGCCGTGGACGTTGTCGAGAATGGTCCGCATCGGCGGCTTGTGGCGCGACTCGCGAATCTTTTGCACAATGTTGAGCTGCGAGCCCACGTTCTCGTGGATGGCGGCGTCGGACGCGACGGCCTCGACCGTCAGGTTCTGCCAGGTGACGCCGAGCTCGCGCCGGGGGAAGCCCGAGGCGCGGTCGCGGGCGTCGGTGGCGACGACCTTGTGCTTGAGATGCCAGTGGCTGCTGGCGTTGGCGTTGCTGCTGCTGCTGCTGCCGGCGTCGTCGTCGGCAGAGGCATTGCCGTTGAGGGTGGGCGTCTCGGAGCCCCCCATGGTGACGTGGGTGAAGGGTGGAAAAGGCGGCGTTGTTGCCAGACTGTTTGTCGCGGATGTCAAAGCAATGTTTCAGTATCACTCAGGAGAAGAGAGTTTTTTTTAGGTCCCAATTGGGTGGGAAAGATGGGAGAGGCTTGCAGGGTTTGTTTTAAGAAAAGAAGTAATGACGCGTGGCACGGAAGATGGGAGCAGCAATGTTTTAAGTGAACCTGCAAACGGCTCGTCATGGAAAAAAAAAAGAGGCCCATATGTCGTTGCTGCTCCACATGCAAAGGACTCGGGCCCGAGAATGAATAGCCCGGCGGGTAGCTCGGGCCGGAAGGGGGCAGGATGGTACTCTGGGCAGCGCACGCTTGCCGCCTGTGAAACCAACGTAATCAAGTGAATATCCGCAGTATTCGCAACTGCGGAAGAAAGAATCGTTGGAGCGGGACGCGAAAACTAAGTTTTCGTCTTTCTCGTCCCGCTCGTGGAGACAAGACGGTGACAGGAGGGACAGGCAGCCCTTGTCGCCCCGCTGCGCTGTGGTGCGCGGCGGTGGATGACGCCGGCCGCAGCCGGGGTCACACCCAGGAATTTCCTTTTTGGGATGCCGCCAACGGCCCTCGCCGGGGCTGAAAAACCGCTTAGTCACCCTGCCCTGCCGCTCGCTTTGACAATGGCGCAAGCTGGCCGTGAATCAGATCCAGCCAACGCTTTGGGAAAATCTCGTAATTCCGACAACGCTAGTAGGATGGGCGGATTGATCAGATCCTGAGAGTTGCTTAGAAATTACAAGTAAAGCATGTATTTACTGGGGCTCAGGGGGGACGCGTGGTACGGTTCGTCCGCCGCTGGTTCCCCGATACCCGCGGCGTCGGCGTTGAGACATGCCGATATTGCCATAGGGCTGCCTTTCGAGAAGGTCCAATCCGCTAGCTGATTACGCAGTTTTGTCTCTGCAAACTCCATTGGTCTGCGGTTTCCGTCTTTGTTTTCGTTCTCTGCACACTCAGCATGACCGTCTGCCCGTCGTTTCGTAGCCGACTCACATGCCACAGAGCGGCATGACTAAGCGGGCGTTGCCATGTCGGGTAGTGCAGAGCGCTAGTTACGCCAAGCATTTCACCAGCAGGGTTGTTTTCTAGAATCGCTTCTGAGCTGGGGCAGCCGGGGGACAGCTCACGTCCACAGAGCAGTTGGGATATGATGCCCAAAGGGCGTGAGCTTACATTGGAAGATGGCCGACGGCTTTGTTAGCAGCCTGAGCTATTGTTGTGCATAGATTGTCCCGGGACTAATACGATCGACCAAGACAATTGTCCCGCGTCACCACACAATGGTTGCGATCGGAGAGTGTGTTTTACTTTTAGCGCCGGAAACTTGCATCGATGACATTGTCATCCTGTCTTGGTGTCTCGACGTCTCGACTGTGAAACATTCCCACCACAGACGGACGACCTTGGGCAACTGCTACGCATCTTGCGTGGTCGCGACAAAAAACGTCATCAAAGGCCGACGCTTGCACTCGCACTCGCCTACATCCAACTGAAAAGAAATCTTGATTAGAAGACAAGACAAAACAAAGACCCTAGCCGTCTATTAGCCTTAATCTTGCTCATCAGCATGGACCCAGCATCGGCGCCCCACCGGGAAGCGAGTCCGAAAGAGCGCTTAGTCATCGGCGATATTTTCTCGACTTCTAGAAGCGGCGCCGTCTTCACCGTGGCCTGCATCTCCTCCACGTGGTAATTAAAAGACGAGAAAATCGGGACAAAAGAAACAAAGGACTTGGGTGACTCACATCTGAGACCCCCTCTCTGGCGGAACCAACGGTCCTCTCATCGCCGGCGTTTCTTGTTGGCGACGCCGACCTCTTCTTATCCCGAGAGCCAGCTCGGACTCTGGACTTGTTGGATTGCCGGGCTGCGGAGCGCGGAGCCTGTGACGTAGGGACCATCAACCGCAAAAGACACGCGCGTGGCAAGCCTGAGGGTTTGAACAGAAGTGTCTTCGACCCCCGTCTCTGGCCTGTTCTTTTTATTTTTTGAAAATTTCTGTACCTCGTCGTCCTCATCACACCTCACTCGTATTCCAGGTTGATTCACACAAGACCTAATACATCCGACGGACTACCCCACTCCCGGTACAAAGATGGTCAATAACAAGCGGCGTTCCTGCGATGTCTGCTACAAGCGCAAGGTATGTCGGCGTAGATATCCATTTCGGGCTTTCCAGATGGAGGATCCAGCCACTACAAACGCCCTGCCCACCCTCTCGCGGCCAATCTGTCCCGTCACCTTCCCGGTCACTCGGCCCAGAAATCATCCAGCCGCAAGGTGCATAGGCTAGCTCTGCCACTAACACGCTCAATCTCCGCTGTGTAATAGATCCGGTGCGATGCCGCCGACACTGGCACGACCTGCGACTGGTGTGCCCACCATAGCCTCATATGCACCTTTACTTCACGAAAGCCTCGCGCCCGGTATGGTCCTACTCGCCTCCTGACACAGCCCAGCACTGTCGTGTTGCTCTGCTGGTTCAAAGTTGCGAGCGGTCTTGCTAATATCCATGTAGCACGAGAAGAGGCAAGAGCCCTAATGATGGACCAATCAAGTCCGGCTCCGGCCACAAGTCCTCAGTGTTGCAGTCCCCGCCAACGAGCGCCTCGCCTACTTCTACAACGTACTCGACCGGTGCGGCGAGCAGCGTCCCCGGCCCCGGCAGCCATGTCGACGGCGCAAGACTGCCCATGCGCGGCCACAAGTGCTCCGTCTGCCAGGCCCGGCCGTCGACGCGCGCCATGGGCCGGCCCGCCTCCCGCGTCCAAGACGTCTACCCCAGCCAGGACTTTGGCTTCGTTTGCCTGCTGACCGGCATCCCGCACTTTTCGGACGGCTGCGAGGAGTGGGTGCAGCTGCGGACGGGCCTGACGCCGCAGTTTGACTTTCCCTCCTTTCAGCGCTGCAGCCTCGACGAGCTGTCGCCGCTCGCCGCCAGCAGGACGAGGCTGCCCCCGCGCTGGGCCTGCGACGCCATGATTGACGCCTTTGTCAAGTCGGACCTGAGCCTCATCTTCCCCATCATCGACGAGGTGCTGATTGAGGACACGGTCAACCTCGTCTACGCGACCGACGGCACGCCCTCGCTGCAGCACATAAGCGCCAAAGCCTGCGTGCTGGCCATGCTCACCTTGGCCGCGTTGCACTTTCCAGAAGTCAAGGCGACCAGATATGTCGACATTGCCGTTTTTGAGAAGGCCTCGAAGCTCCTCATAGCCGAGTGTCTGGAAGACACGAGCCTGACAACGCTGCAAACATATCTTCTCGTGGTACGACAAGATTGAAATCTACAATTCCTCGTCATGCTTCTCTTTTTTCTTTTTCTAACTCGCTGTCCCAGATGATGCATGACATGACTGCTGGTCGGATGCAGGCGACCGCCATGTACAACGCCTTGGCGTGCCGCGCCGTGTTTGCCCTGCGCGGGCATCAGCGCCTCTTCCCCAATCCCAAGAACCGGGTCCTGAACGTCGAGGAGCGCGAGGAACGCCACATCCGGCTGCTGTTCTGGATGTGCTATTACACGGACAAGGACGTCTCGCTCCGCACCGGCCACCCGCCCGTGATTGACGACGAGTTTTGCGACCTGACGCTGCCCGAGGGCCACGAGGAGACGCGCTGGTGCGGCCGGGCGCGCGACCCGGGCAGCAACGTCCAGGACCCCTTTTACCCGGGCGACATGGAGCTCACGCGCGTAAAGTCCAGAGTCATCTGCGCGCTGTACGGCAACAAGGCCTGGGAAAAGTCCGACGCCGAGCTGCTGCGCACGATCCGCGAGCTCGACGCCGAGCTCGAGAGCTGGCGCAGCTCCGTCCCGCGCGAGTTTGCGCCGCAGCTCTCGGTCCGCAAGGACGTCTCGCTCGCCAGCGACCTGAGCCGGTCCATGTCCATGTTCCACCTCGAGCTGCACCTCGAGTACCACCACATCCTCATGGTCATCCACGGCGCCAGCGGCCTCATGGCCGCCGCCGGCGCGCCCACCGGCACCATCCTGCCCGGCGTCCAGTCCAGCCTCGAGCTGTCCGTCGAGGCCAGCCGGTCGACCATAGTCTATCTAACGGCCTCGGCCAACCGCATCGCCAGCGAGGCTTTCTGGGCCTTTATCTTCTACCCCATGTCGGCGCTCATGACGCTCTTCTTCGGCATCCTGCGGCGGCCGCGCGGCGACGACACCCTGCAGGACCTGGACCTCATCTTCAAGTCCCTGACCATTGTGCGCACCATGCCCATCCACGCCACGGTGCCGTTTGCGACCGAGTACCTGGCAAGGGTCGACGCGTTTGTCAAGGAGCTGCACCGACTGGCCAAGGGTGCGATTGAGCGCGCCGCCCGTGAGGAGCTCAATGGCACCCTGAAATATCGTAACAAATAAGAGGCCAATGACACTATATCAGCCTCTGATGGATATGTTGCTTTCAAAAGGAATTCAATTCTTATGACGGCGCGGATGATCGGAGTTGAGTCCACCGCGAATCTGGCACCGAGACTTCAGCGCCTTTATCGAGTCTGTAATCTTGCAATCACAAAAAATACCAACACAATATACAGCACAGCTGCAAAACTCGTCTTTTTCCATTTTCACCAGTTTAAAAAGGGAACATTCGTCGGGAATGTGTCGTATTGTGCCGGTTTTGATATCGTGTTGAACTCGCAACGCCCAGCGGCGTATCCCCCCGGATGCGCAGGCGACCGCATAGCTATGGCCTCCAGCTCGTCAGAGTCCACCAGCTTGTTACGCACAGCGCCAAGTCGCCAGGATTTTTCGTTGGTTCTTCCCCCGTGTGGGTTCCGGCCGCGCCTCTGGTAGAGATGGTGCGCAGGAGCTGTCCCCAAGCAGCATCATCCATCGCTCTGGCTGGCGTCGCGCGCACATGCAACTTCCAACCCCTCAGCAGTTGCGGACATGACGTGACCTTCAAACGCCCTCCCAGGGACTTTTCGGCCCGGCCCGTACATTGCAAGACTGGCGAATGGTGTGCCGTGCTCGCGCGTGACAGACACACATACGGTCACGCACGTCACTCACCAATGCCACAATGGGAGTCGGAGAATAGCTTACAACTAGACGCCTGCTTGGTCGGGCAGCCATCCGGAGTTCCGTTACGTCAATTGGGCGGTGCTTCGCGGGGTAGGGGGCTGCTCATGCATGATTGTGTATCTGCATGTCCGGGAGCTCAGCTCACAGCCAATATTGGTCAATCCTGCATATGCGCGTGCCAAGGTTTTCAGACATTACAATGTGCCACAAGCTTATCTATAGAGATTCCCCAAAACTTGAAAAGTATGCTGTTTCCCATATCATCCCCGCCCATAGCTTCCCGTCTCACCTTGATTCTTTCCGTGCCCGATACTCTCGCCACACCCTATCATTGCTTCGGTCCCGGGTAGTCTTTGATCAAAATGGACACAATGCCCAGTCTCACTGTTCTTCGTACAAGCCCTCTAGTCCTTCTCCTCCTGACCGTCTTTGTCGCTCTATTTTTTGCCCGCCGACTCCTCTTCCGGGATGCCCACGGTGGACATGTACTGCCGCCCGGTCCCACGGGTCTGCCCTGCATCGGCAATGTCCTCGACATGCCGCCGCCAGGGGTGCCAGAGTTCCAGCACTGGCTCACGCACAAGGATCGCTACGGCCCGGTCAGCTCCGTCACCGTCATGGGGCAGCCGATTGTCATTCTGCACAGCAAGGCGGCCGCCCGGTTCATTCTCGACAAGTACTCAAAGAGCACCGCGTCGCGACCGCACATGGAGTTTGGCCACGGCATGTGCGGCTACGGCAACCTCTTGCCGGTGCAAAAGTCCGAGGATATCAGCTACCGCCGACGGCGGCAGCTCGTGCACCAGCAGCTCGGCACGCCAGCGGCGTCGGAGCGGTACAAGGACACGCACCAAGTACATGCGGCCGAGCTGCTGCAGCGGGTGCTGGTGTCGCCAGAGCGCACGATGGATCACTTGAAATGGTACGTGATGATGAACAAACATGTTTCCAGGAAAGAATAGAAGAGAAAAATAACCAGCTTCCAAATGTGTGCTCCGTCTACTAATCAGATAGTGATGCAGCTACACGGCCGCGAGCGTTCTGGGCGCAACATATGGATTCACGCTTGACTCTGCTATCGAGGTCGATCCTCTGGTCACTTTGATACAGCGCTTGATTGACGACGTCACGCAGGCATGTTTGCCAATGGCATGGCTCGTGGACGCTGTGCCGGCCTTGAAGCACCTGCCCGGCTGGCTGCCAGGCACTGGTTTTATACAGACGGCCGAGGAGCGGAGGCAGACTGCCGAGGATGTCGCCAACAAGCCATACGCGCTCGTGCAAGAGCAGATGCGCAATGGCACCCATCGTCCGTCGTACGTCTCTGGCATACTAGACATGCTATCTCGTGGCGACAACGCAAACGACAACGGCGACAACGACGAAGACGATGTCGGCGGCGGCGTCCCCGAAAAGCCCGCGGCGGATGGCATCGACGAGGAGGACATCAAGTGGACCGCCGCGAGCATGTACGGCGCAGGCGTCGAAACATCCACATCGACTCTGGAGGGCTTCATCCTCGCCATGATCATGTTCCCCGAGGTGCAGCGCAAGGCCCAGCGAGAGATTGACAGCGTCGTCGGCCCAGACCGCCTGCCTACCTTTCAGGACCAGCCCAACCTGCCGTACACGGCGCACGTGGTGACGGAAGCGCTGCGCTGGTTCCCCGTCGTGCCCATGGGCATTGTGCACACCTCGCGAAAGGACATCATCTACGACAGGTTCCTCATCCCAAAGGGGTCCCATCTTCTTCCGTGCGTGTGGTGGTTCTGCCACGACTCGGACGTCTACGCGGACCCGGACGCGTTTGACCCGGATCGGTACCGGGAGCCCCGCGGCGAGCCCGATCCGAGGACCGTCGTCTTTGGCTTCGGCCGCCGCGTGTGCCCCGGCAGGTACTTTGCCGACTCGAGCCTGTTTGTGGCCGTGGCGCGGCTGCTGGCCGCCTTTACGATTGCAAACGACGTGGATGAGCAGGGCCGGGCGACGACGGCGGAGCTCAAGCATAGACCGTCCATGACGAGCCGTCCAGTCGATTTTCCCTTCAAGATTGCTCCGAGAAGCGCCAGGCATGCGGCGCTTATCCGCAACTCACTAGCTACTGGGTAAATTTGAAACGACCATTTTAGGCTGTAACCAAGGATAACAAGTTATAACCATGAGTTCTTATTATAATGATAGAGTAGTAGTAATATATAAGAATGATTTTAAAAAGGCACATGAATTAACAATGCCAACCCAATCCCCAAAACGCCAGTGTTATTGCACTTATAGCAGGGTATCCAACTCTCGATTACACAGCTTGCAGCTGCAAGTCACACGCACAACCACTGCATCCCCTTTTTAAACTCGTTCTTTTTCCGTGTCGTTCCCTTTGCCATTGCATCAAACCTGCTGCGTCTGGCCGTTTTGTTCATTTTCGCTTCGCGGGGCTGCTGACATGACGGCTGGGTCCGTCACCACATCGTCCTTCTCGTGCATGGACTCGGTGTCCTCGTCGTGAGGGATATCGGGCGGGGCAGAAAACGTCGGAGCAATCTTACTTCTGGCGCGAATAGTGGCTCCCCATTTGTAAAAGATAAAGGGAATGGGGGCTAGCACCAGAGCAACGCAGCCGAGCAGGGTGCCTGCCCATTGGATCCCCAGGCCCTGGAACATCTGGCGCGCAAATAGCGGGAAGCCGGCGCCGCAAAGAGATCGCAGGAAAGTGTTGCCAGCAATAGCAGAGGCAGCAAACATGAGGTAGGCATCGACGAGGTAGTTGAGAGCCTGGAGGAAAATCGACATGAGACCGAAACCGGTGAGGAGGCCGCTAAGCGTGGGGACAATCCAGTGAATATCTTTGGAGTAGCCCGTCCTGAGCAAGAGTTAGCAATTGCAGCCGTCAAATCTGGATGCTCTTCGATTGTACTTACCAGCCAAACCAAAAGATACCAACCGCAAAGGCGATACCTCCAGCCATGATACTGGGCAGTCGCCATTCAGGGATAGGAAGACCATTGTTGGCCGCCAGCTTTCGGTTGTACCAGGGCTGCTGCAGAATGACAGTGCCACCAGCCAACAGCTGACCGATAATCATGCCGAAAAAGGTCAGGCCAGACACGCCGAGGCTGAAGCCGTGGACGCCTACAAAGACCAGGGGATAGGCGGAGAAGAACAGGTAGAGGATACCGTAGATGAAACTCATGTAAATCGAGAGGAGCAGAATAATCGGTTCTGTAAATAGCAGTCTCAGAGGGCGGGTCAAGTTCTTGGAGAGGAGTTCCTTGAGGTCGACTTCGATTTCCTCCTGCTTGGCGTGGATGCCCCAGTTCTTAGTGCGGCGACGCAGATCAGAAGCCTTGGCAATGAGCACAACGGGGGCGTAGGTCTCCTCGAGGAAGAACAAGTCGAGAATGAAGGCCACGCCGCCCATGATGGTAGCAAGATACTCGGTCCAACGCCAGCCTAGGTGAGACTCGACTATGAATCCACCAATAAAGGGCGCAAACATCGGGCCGGTAAAGACTGCCATGGAAAAGATGGTGATGGCTATACCTCGTGATTTGTTGTCAAACATGTCGGAAAAGACGGCGGCAACGACGGCCAGCGGACAGGCACCAAACAGACCGCTGAAGAAGCGGCAGATGAGAATGGTCTGAATGTTCTCGCCGGTGGCGCAGGCAATGGAGAAGACGGTGAAGCCAAACATGGCAATGACAATGGGGAGGCGGCGGCCGCGCAGCTCCGAGAGGGGCGCCCAGATGGTCGGGCCAAAGGCGAAGCCGAGGACGTAAAAGGTGGTGCCGAGGAGGCCAACCTCGGAGCCGACGCCGTACTGCTTGGCGACGACCTGGGTGCCGGCGGAGAAGATGGACGACGTGAATGCAGAGGTCATTGTAGTGTACCCAAGCATGGCCGAGGTCAAGAGCTTCTTGCGCAGGGGCCAATTTTGCGCATGCAGCGGGTCGTTGGGCCCGTCAAACTCGACGACGTACTCCTCCTGGTCGGGCAGCGGCGGCGGGTACGGCTTGCCGGCGCCAAAGGCGGGCAGCGGGCGGCGCGAGGCACGGCTGGCGGTGCGGCTGCCGTGGCTCATGCCGACCGTGGTGGCGTGCTGGCTGCGCGCCGTCTGGATGCGGCTGAGGGCGGTGGGATGGCGCTCGAGGTCGTTGATGGTCGAGACGCGGCTCATCTGGCGGCGGACGGTCGATCGGCCGCCGCCGCCGACGGACGAGGCCGTCGAGACGGACGAGGCGGAGAGGACGCGCTCAATCTCATCGCTGGTGCGGCGGTGGTAGTTGGCGGGCGAGGCGGCGCGCTCGGCCTCGACCAGCTCGCGGTCAATGTCGTCCATGGGCATTGTGAGTCACGTTGGTGGTGATGGTGGTGGTCGTTGGTGAGGTGGCCACCGGCGGGCGTTTGTTTGTGCGACAAGACCGGGTCGACTGCCGTGTTATGACGTTGTAGTTGCAGCGTCGTGCCCCAAGCAGATCGACGTGTGCGATGAGACAGGACGGCAAGCGATATTAGTGAGAAAAAAATAGGCCACGGCCAATGCCCTCGATTGGTGATGAAGGACAAGAAGAAAGAATGTTTAGCGAGAGGGGAAATGAACGGCGAGGAGGGTGAGGTAGTAGGGTGCTCCCCAGATGATGGCTCTGGACTCGGGAGACAATGGGCTTGCTGGGGGCGCCTCTTTTTTTTTTCCTTCCCAGCGTTGCCTGTTGAAATTGGGCCAATGCGCTTCTAGCTAGCCTCTGCGGCCTTTCTTCACTGGAATACAAAAAAATAAAAGTGGTGACCAGCTCGTGTCTGGCAGCTTCCAGTGGTTCGTCCAGCGGTCCTCCAGGCGATGCCGGCCGCTAAATGAAAAGCTCTGGTGGGGCCTTGCGCCGGACTCGCGAACAGTGGGGGGGGTTCCGATGATGATGATGGCTGCTTGCAACGGAAAAATGCTTCAAGCTGAACTAATCGCAGGTGCTTGGAAACAAGTGCAGCCAGAGTCGTATTGATGGTCTTGGTCATCATGTTAGTCCAGTCTTTTTTGTGCATTTCATGCGAGGTACCCCAGACTATCTATAGCTTGCCTACTCCGTACCTCAAGTGGCGCGCTCGCCTCCTCGGGCTTTGCGCAGTCAGTCCGCGGACTATTGACGGGACCCTGGAGAGTCGTACTTTTCCGGCAATCAAACTTGCAGGGGTACCAAAATGAAAAGGCACTAACGTTGGTTGATGAATCGCCTCGCGCAACAACTCGGTCCCTGTAAGAGCGAGAGACGTGCGTGCATCTGGCGACCTACCCAAGCCGCTGACGAAGGGGCCTGCTGGTCCCTCAGTAACTCATCCGCCTTGCTGGGACTCCACTGCTTCCGGAAAGCAACATCGGCAGTAAGCAAAAGCGCGAGATGCGCCACAACTGCAGCTATTGGTAAGCCAATGTTTTGCTCACCAAGGTTTTTATTATGCATGCATGATAAAAACTCTTGAAAATGTTTCTACCAGGCACGCGAAGATGCAATGAATAAGCAATCATGCCTGCCAAGCAGACATTTTTTGACAGGACCGTCTACCGTGTCAAGCCCAATGGCCAAGTCGTCATGAATAAATAGTTTTTACACGCCGGCGCCGCGAACAGCCACCAACAACGCCACGCAGCGCATCACCCCTCTGCTACACCCGGCCTGTCCGAACTCCCGCCACCATAGATCCCTGAAACGAGATTTCCGACGTAATAAGTTATTCTTCACATCTCTGTATTTTATCGTTCCACATACCCTTATCCCCGAAGCCGCGAAGCAGTGGCATTTACGAAAGCCGGCCGGCAGGGTAACAAATTTAGAATTGGTTCGTTTCGCTGTTTCAGGTACTACTGAGCCCATCTTGACGGGGATGCTGCCAGAAGGTTATCTGCGCAACAGCCCGCACGAGAATAACCATCAGTTTAACTCGTCAAGCTACATATCAAGGCATTTGACAGGGTACTTAAAGGTTTTCTTCCCAACGTGCGACGCCCGCGTCGTCGCCAGACCCACTTTTTGCATCACGCTGGAGGGCTTATATACTAAGATTGTTCATCACTCCTTCGAGCTTCGGCTCATTTGGTCTTTTGAAACGATACAGAGAAGATTAGCATGGCCCCTGCACTAAGGATGACACGCAATCTCAAAGAGAAGCTACCAGTTTTTTTTGCATCTTGTCTCTATTTTTTTAAAATTATCTACAATTATCTCGGCACGCTCTCGTCCATTTTCCTCTCATGGCAAGCCATCCAGGCTTCCGTGGCGAAGCTGGGGGGCGCAAAGGCCAACGCAGCGAGATCGCGGGTTCGAATCGACCACCACCGTCACTAGCTCGAGATTTTTTTGTCGTTCCATCTACTTAGATATGCTTTTGCTTACATCGCAGCATAGAAAACAAATTTTAACATGTCTTGCGTGCAATGTACAATCTATATATTGATGATATTGACCAACTCGTCACTCTACCGCCTTACACCCCAACCGTGCTCCAGCAACGATGTCGCCTCTTCCAGGCTCAGCCCTGCCGTCTCGGGATATATCAGCCAAATCAACACCTCGCCCACGACGCAGATGCCCGCATACAACGCAAACGTCCATGGTGGTGTCAAGAGATCCATGAGCGGCAGAAACGTCAGCCCAATGACAAAGTTGGCCGACCAGTTGGTCGCCGTGGAAACGCCGCTGCCCAGCGAGCGAACCGCCATGGGAAACAGCTCGCTCTGCATCCACGGCACGTTGCCCAGACCGATGGCGTAGGAAGCCACATACAGCATGATGCTGGATAGAATAACACTGGCCGCGCTGATGCTTCCCGACACGGGCGGCGCAGAGTGCGACGCTTTAGGGTTCGTATCGATAGCGAGCGCCGAGAACCCTAGCGACGCAAGCAAGAGGCCGCACACCATGAACGGGAGCGAGTACAACAATATACGGCGTCGACCGACGCGATCTATGAGAGCCAGCGCAATTCCTGTAAAGATAAAGTTGGTCACCGCTACACTGAGAGATGCTAGCGTGGGGCTACTAAACCCGACCATTGTGAATATCGTTGCGGAAAAGTACATGAGCGAGTTCTACGACGTTAGCAGTGACGACAGTATCTCCCAGTCTACAGTTCACTTACGAATCCAGAAAGCTGTTGCAGGCCTTGTAGTAGACAGGCAATAGCCAGTGCACGTCGATTCTGGCCCACCTTGAGCAGCTCTTCCCAGCCGCCCAGCCAGCTTGGCAAGTTGGATTGTCGAGTTCCCCGGAGTCTGCGTGCTTCTTGCTCTGCGCGGACTTCGACCTCGATACTCTTAACAACGACATCCACACCCTCTCCGTCCTCGGCTCCGACCCCTTGCGTCCGAAGAATAACTCTCCGAGCGGCCTCGGACCTGTCCGCCTTGACGAGCCAGCGCGGCGTCTCGGGCATGAAGACAAGCAGCGCAGCCTGTATCGCCGCCGGCACGGCCCCGAGGCCGACCATCCAGCGCCACCCCGTCTCGGCCGGCGCATGCGTCGCAAACAGCCAGCCGACGACGTAGGCCACCACCTGGCCCGCGGTGATGAGCATGACGTTGGTCGTGACGAGTCGTCCGCGGTGCGCCGCGGGCGCAATCTCGGCAATGTAGAGCGGCACGACAAAGCTCGCCGCGCCGACGCCGGCGCCGATGATGCATCGCCCGACTACCATGAGTGCGACCGTCGAGCTGACCGCCTGCAGCGCGGCGCCGACGACGAAGAGCGCATCCGCGTAGAGAATCACCTGCCGCCGCCCGAGACGATCGGCGAGGATGGACGATATTGGCGACGCTATCAGCGCAAAGAGGGCGGTCGCGGACGTAATGATCGATTTTTCGAGCGAGGAGAGCTCCCGGCCGGACAGCGCGGGGCCGATGGAGACGAGGGTCGCGGAGATGACGCCAGTGTCGTCTGGGGAAGAAAAGTCATGATCAGCATTTGCATTGAACGGCTTCAAGATGGCTGATCATACAGCCAAAAAGCAGGCCGCTGATACCGGCCGCAAAAGTCAGGAGCAGGACAAACGTGCCCAGCTTCGGCTGGCCATGCGCTTTGCGCCGCAGTGCATCGTTGCCCTGCGCAAAGTCGTTCTCGGGCCTCTCTTCGGAAATCAAGGGCTCTTGGGATTCGTCCATGGCGTGCGCATGTTGTGGCTCTAATTAGGAAGCTCAAAGCAGTGTGATATCGATGCAGATAGACTGTGGCTTGGAGGACGACGCCGCCGTGTGACATCAAGTGGGAACCTAGTCAGGCGGGCCCGTTTGCGGAAGCCTTCCGCTGCAGTGGTGTAAGCGATCCGGGGTGATGTATTCTCGAGTGCCTAGATGCCGATACTGCCAATAGAAATGACGTTGTTGGAAGTGCTTTATAACATGCAATATCTTCATTCTCGAGTCTCATATTCATCAGTTGCGGGAAAAGGCCACTCTCTAGGCTATTGACCAACTGCCACTACAAGTGCTCCGCGCAGCCTTAATCCTTGTTGGACAACGCCACAATGCTAAAATTTGGGTTCCCTTCGGAGTGGTTCAAGAACTTCCGAATGCCAAGCTCCAGAGCTTTGGGACTCAAAACATCGTCTTCTGGTGCGAGCATACCTCTATCCACTGGGCCGTCAGTCGCGCCCTCCAACTCCCACAAGTGACCGTCGTGTCCCTTGACGTAGGCGATGAAATGGAGGGCTGGGTGGTTCTCTGCCGGCGGTGGTACAGAGTCGCCTTTTCGTGCCGCCCGCATATGAGCCTCCTCCAGCTCCTGGCTGTCGTAAAGGACCCTGGCGCGCGGCTCAGGCTGCAGCGGCTTGGCCTCTGCAAAAAGTCTGTCCAGGAGAGAGCCTTTCTGCACGTATTTATTTCCATCACCATTGGCGACTGAATGGATCAGTGCATAGAGCCCGCAGGCGTTTCCGATAGTTTGGCGGAACCACAGGACAGGATCGTCGGCACCGGTCTTGTTGTAAGTCAGCTCCTCCATGGGCATGTCGCTGGCGATGCCATCTTCCTTGCGGGAAGCGTAGTACATCTTGGCCGGCGTGATGAATATCAGTGCATGCGCCGGCCGTGGAATCATGGCGAGCAAGTCGGCATCGTCGATGCTGTACACGTCGTAAAAGCCCAGCTCTGGGGACAGGCCGAGATCGTGCAGAAGTGATGTGAATACTTCGGGATTGTTCTCAAGTGGTATCACAGTCTTGACGCCGTCGGGCGAGATCCACACTCCTTCGGCTGGCATGATGCGTACGTGATTTTGCCTTTTCTCTGTACTTTGATGTACTTTGACAAGTTGATGATTTACTTGTTCGTTGCCACGCCGTTTGATGCAGTTGAAAGGCTGCAAGGGGGTGGGGCCAGGCAGGAGGACGCATCAGCAATGAGCATCCAGCTTTTGCAGTTGCCAGCCGGATGGCAGGGCACCAGTGACGCTGAATAGTGATAAATTGATTGAAATATCTTACCGTCCCTTCTTGGCCTTCTTTGCTTTCTTTTTTTTTTCTTGTACTTCTGTTTCTTTCTTTCCGCTACCTTCACGCGCAGGGTGCTTTACAATCCCATTTCAACAAGATCCGGTGAGGAAACACATCATCACAACTGTGTATGTTCGAGCCGGCCAATGATTGATAAATCCTGTGGGCGGTCCTTGAGACGACTTCAATACCTCCAATACCTGATATTCATCAGTCTATCACAGTAAAGACTAAAATGTCAGCTCTAAATTCGTCATGTAAACGAATTTCCCCAGGTATAGGGTAGCTGCAGAAGCAAAACTTGGCACGTGCGGCAACAAGGGGCACAAGCCGGCCCACCAAGAGGACAAGCCATCTTCTCCTGGCACCACCTCGACAAGCCCCCGAAGACAGCCATACAGCTCGTATTCAGAGCCCTGCCGTTTGTTTCCACTCAAACATAGTCGGCGATGGGGCTTCTTGCGCACCTACAGCACTCTTGACAATCGACGTTTGACACATCATCATCAGCGCATGCCTATCTGTTCCGCTACAGCAAACGTTGATTACCCCGGCCAGTTTGCTGCCCAACGGACCCGGACCTCGTCAAAGCTTAGCAGGCCCCGACGCCGCTTCACGTCGCCAACATGCAATCTGGATCGCAGGCTCAAAGAGGCTATTCGCAGCGGCGCACAGAAGACAATGCTCCCCAACCACCCAATGGTCAGAACAGAGCCATGTCGCCAAATGGGGTGCCGTCAAGAGCCTCGACTGCTTCGATGAAGTCGTCGCAGAGCAGCGGTACGCGCCGGTCGACTCGTGAGGTTTGTCATCCTTTTCACTCCCGGAAGTCGCTCCCTGCGCGCTGGGAGACTCCTTCATTGTGTAATATTAACATGCATGCGATAGAACGGAAGTTCGGGCTCGAGTGTCCCACTGTCGCAAATCGAAAAGAGCGTCACCCACCTCCTCGTCGCTACTAAACAGCTTCTCGAAACTCTTACCCAGTGGTCCCGCGGCCACGCGACCGATACTCAAGTCTCCGATGTCTACGTTCGTTTAGGCTACGAATTCAATATGGCGTGTCGTGCCTTCACAGCTATAAATGTCGACACGTCCGACCTCGGTAATGTTCCCGACTTGCTTCGAAGCATCCTCGAATCCACCTTGAGCCAAGAAGCCAGCGCAGAAAGCCTAGAACGATATTTGCCACGCATCAGAGATATCATCATCAACCTGCTCCATGGTCTGAAGCGGAAACAGCAGCGTCTGCGTCAACGACAGGCTCGAGACAGGGAAGGCAGCGGCAATATCCCCGAGCGCACGACGAGCATTAGTACTGTCACGAGTGGAAGTAGTGGTGGGTTAACTAGCATGCTGGAAGAAGGCCTCGACGCCGGATACAAGCAAGAGCAATCGCGGCCAGAGGAACCTGTGCTGCAAGGGCCTAGTTCTTCGCCCAGCCGTCGATCCAATGCGCCACGGGAGCCATCCCGCAACTCATTTCAGGCGAATCGCACGTCAATTCAAGATGCGCCATCTATACCACCGCCGTATCCAGGAGAAGAAGGTCAGCTGCCTTCTGGCCCTTCCGGAGATATAAATATCGAGGCTTTTCCGCCGCCACCGCCGCCTCCGCCGGAACCTCAATCAAGCGCACTTGCCGCGCTGCAAAAGGGAGGTGATTTGGAAAGACGAGCCTCGCGACGATACTCACAATATCAAATATCGAAACATCTCGGTGCCGCCAGTGCCGTTCCTATGCTGCCGCACCAGAATTCCCCTATACCGAATCGTGGACGCAAGGAAGCACGAGAATCGCTGCACGCGGTGCAAAAGCGCGAATCCGTGCGACACAGCCGCCATCAGTCGAACCTTTCAAAATCCGGCACCTCACCAGCTCCCGCGATAGTGACCGAGGAGCGACCTACGGAAGGCAGAAATGGGGTCGACAGTCCCATGATTCAAACCCCCGAAGATAAATACGCCCCAAGCGCTACCTTGTCCGGTCCGCTCCCCGAGCCCCAGCACTTCATCGATGAGCCAACAAGAGCGGAACCAGACAGAAAAGCAGTTGACAAGGCTGAACAATTCCCCTCCGTTCCAGAGCCGAAGGGTGATTCATATTTCCAAGTTTCACCCCCACCCACCCCCACGAAAGACTTGACTCTGTTCCTCCAATACAAGTCCAAAGTCAAAAAGATCGTTCTGTCAGAGGGACGAAGCGAGCTGTCCATTGGACGACTTCAGCTCGCGTTTATCGAAAAGTTCTCCTGGAATACACAGCAGAACGGCACCGATCTGCCAGAAATTTACATTCAGGACCCTGTGTCAGGTGTTCGACACGAGTTGGAGGACCTTTCGGATGTCCGAGATCGGACTGTCCTCGTCCTGAACGTAGAAGCCCTCGACGAGGTCAAGCGCCATATCGACGACGGCATCTTTGGATTGACCAAAATTGTGCAAGATGTCCAGCAAAATGTCCAGAGCCAGGCGGCCACTCTTCAGCGAGTCTCAGATAGGCAACAGGAGACTGCCGACGAGGTCTCTCGCTTGGCTCTTGCGCCCTCTGTTTCAGTCCAGTCTGCCGATGGCCTCAAGTCTGTTGTTAGCGCTGGACCCAGACTCGGCGCAAGCCACGCTGCGCAGATTCAAACATTCCGCCGCGACATTGCTGTATTGCGACAGACTTATTCCAACTTTCAATCCGCAATCGATGCATCCATGTCCGCTGTTCGTCAAAAGGCTGCAAGTGTCAAGTCAGTAGCTGCAAATGCTGCCAAGCCTGATCTGGAGGGCGATCCAGGATACTCTTATGTGACCAAGGGTCGCAAAAAGCTCAATGCCGACTCCGATCGCTTGGTTGGCAAGGTAGACGATCTTCAGGACCTGATTGAGGATCTACGCAAAGATGTCGTCCACCGAGGCGTCAAGCCGCTGCCGCGCCAACTTGAATCTGTCAACAACGACATCAGCGAGCTCACCAATGCCCTCAAGACTATGGAAAACTACATGAACGAGGAGAAGCCAGTTTGGACCAAGATATGGGAGAAGGAACTCGAGGATGTGTGCCAGGGCCGTGACGAATTACGCCTTATGGAGGATCTGATGGTTGATCTGCGTGACGATTTGGAGAAGGCGACAGAAACATTTGCCCTCGTTGAACAAGCTATGAAGGAGCAGATGAAGGACAGCGGCGCCGGGGCCAACGCAGGGCCATCGCGCTCATTCGCCAAGGGCCTAGTCAACCTCGGCAATGGCGCCGATCCAAACGAGGCCAAGGAAGGCGTGCTGGGTGAAGTGCGCGCCCTGCAGCCTAATCACGAAAACCGCTTGGACGCCATTGAACGCGCTGAGAAGCTCCGCCAAAAAGAGCTCCTAAGCCGCAGCGGCAACGAGCTCCAGCGAGAGATTTCCAGCTTCGTGCGCGATGGCAAGCTCAAAAAGTCGGGGGGCTTCGAGGAAGTTGAACGGGCAAGAATTGCTAAAGACGAAAAGATTCGCCGCGAGGTCTGGGAGCGCATGAATGGCATCATTGCAGAGGTTGACGGCGAGTACGATGAAGAAGAAGAAGAAGAGGAGGAGGAGGAGCTGGAAGAGGGCGAGCAATTCGAAGATGCAGCGGCCGAGGTCCCAGCGCCTGAAGCAGAGGCTGACGGCGCCGCACGACACTCGGGGGATTCTGAAGGTACGACTACGAATAAAGAATAATGTGCGAGGGGGATTTTACAGATTTGTCTGCGCGTCTCTGGCGCTTCGAGCCCCCTCTTTCGGTTTTTTAATGCAACCATTCATTCGCATTGGTTTAGCGGGTTGCGTTGGATATAGGAGTTGGAATTGTGAATTTCTCTTGACCAGGGGAACGGATGCTTGGACATGATGCAAAGCGGAAAGCGGATAGATTTCTACATTTCTTGACCTTTTGGGCTTTTTCATTACTCTTCTTTATACATTGTAGTTTGTGAGCGCCCTCCTACACAGGGTCTGACGTGTGCGTATTGCTTGTTGTCGATTATAGACTGTACAATTTCAAAATGCACGCATCCAAACAGCACAAACAGTACATGATTCTGGACTGCGCTTCCAACACAGCAAAATCCAGTCACTTCAAGGCCAAGGATTCGATATTTGCATAAACCATGACGGCGTCTAATTTCATTTCTACGTATATCAGACGAGATGCTTGTCTCATACGGCATATCGCCGCATGCTTCTTCTCTATCCCAACAAAGTGAGCTTGGACATCTTGGCCAGCACCGGCGGCTCGGCCATTTTCGACTTGGCCTCCATCCACTCCACGAGGACCGCGTCGCCGCCCTTGGCGCGGAAGCCGTCGCCCGCGCCGTCCCCTCCCTGCTGCTGCGATCCGCCGTCCTCTCCGGCGTGCTGCGCGGCGGCCGGCGCGTGCGGAAAGACTTGCGCGACGGCGACGGCGGCGGCGTCGAGGACGTCGCGCATGAGGGCCTCTGCGTTGCGGGCGCGCTCGGACATGCCGCGGCGGACGAGCGCAAAGACGAGGCGCTCGACCTCGGCCTGGGTGGCGCCGACGCGCTCGACGAGGCGCCGGGTGCTGTTGACGAGGTACTCCTCCTCGTAGACGGTGCCCTTGCGGCCGCGCGCGCGCTTCTTCTCCTCGCGGCGGCGGTTCTTGCTCGTCGCGCGGCTGACGCCCGTGCCGGCCGTGCCCACGCTGCCCGCCTTGCCGGTGTAGCGCGTGAAGAGGCTGTTGCCGGCGCTGAGGCGCGAGCTGGCCGCGACGGAGACGTCGTCGGGAACGTCGGCACCGCCCGCGCGGTCGCCCTCGTAAAAGGCCAGCGGGTCCTCGGCGGCCTTGCGCCGCAGGTCCGCGATGCGCGGCACCTGCGCGCCAATCTGCGCCTTGCAGTCGGCGAGGAACTCGGTCGTGCTGCCGAGAGCCTCGGCGAGGCCGGCGTCAATGGCCGTCTCGAGCAGCGCGGGGCGGTCGTGCTTGGCGACGAGGCGCAGGGCCTCGGCAAAGAGGTAGCCCTTGCAAAGGCACTTGATGGCGGTCTCTAGCGAGTCTAGGTACTCGGCGTGGATGGTGGCGGCCGCCGAGTAGTCCTTGGCCTCCCAGAGCGCGTCGGCCAGCGCAGTGGCAAGCTGGCTCAGGGACTCCGAGCTCAGCGGCGGCGTCTGCTGCTGCGCGACAAAAAGACATTCCTGCCAGCAGGAGGCGCCGGCCGAGCGGTAGCAGCCTGTGGCCTTGGCGTAATTTTGCAGCGACTCGTATGCTAGACCGGCCTCGCGGAACGACGACGTGGACTCGAGATGCGCCGCATACAGATCAGTGATGGTGCGCAACCGGGGCTGGTCGTAGCGATAGAGGCGCAGGGCGTCCTGGTAGAGCTTGTGCTTGGTGGTGTAGCTGCAGAACTCGTCAAAGGAGTCGAGCGTTTGGAGATGGGTGAGCGCTTTTGTGCGGCGGTCGAGGTGATCGTCGATTTCAAACCTGCGCCGCACCTCGGGCAGTGCGTGCAGGGTTTGCATAAAGGGGAGGTATTCGCGGGGATCACGCTGCGACTGCTGGGCAACGAGGAGCGCAAGCTCAAGGTTGTACAGGCCAAGCGCATTCTCGTAGAGCCGATTGACATCGACAAGGAAGCAGATGTGCTCAATGGCCTTTTCGGCAACCTTGGGGTCCCCCTTCATGAGCTCGTAGACAAGAGTGAGACCGTCGTCAAGCGCCGGTGGGCTCTTGCATACGTGCGCAGTGATGATGTTCTGTAAATTGGTGCTTTTGAGAGGCTGCAAGCCCTTGAGAAGAGCGTCGCAGACGGTATTGATTTTGCCGTCTCCTGGTTTCGTCGCCAGAATGGCTTCCACTTCCGAGGGAGGTACGCCGGCGGCGGATTTATATTTCTTGGTATCTTGATACATGGTTTGTGTGACATCCTCCTCCTTGAGCGAAGATAGAAAGAGATCAATGTAGGATATGTCGTTGAGCTGTTCCAGAAAAATGGGGACGGAAGCAAGAAACTGCTCAAACTTGTAGTCGCAAAGCACATTCATGTCTACTCGCTGGGTTCTGCAGTAGGAGAAGGCTCTGCCGTAGTCCTTGGCGTCTATCAGGCGCCGGATACCAGCAAGGACCATTGCCCGAGGATAAATCGTCTCCAAATTACCGCGCGGCATCTGCAGGACAATGCTCATGTTTGTAGGCATCGCCGTAACAAGACGGGAGCCGCGCTCAATGCTTCTACACCGCTCGTCCTTTTCGGGATCATCGGCAGGGACTTCCAAGTCTTCGACATCATCCATGAGGTGGACATATTTGACAAAGTGGTTGCTGGTTGTAAAGATGAGGTGGTGAGGTGTGACGACAAAAGATGTGCAATTCTTGGCCAGCTGCTTGGAGTTTGCGTAGATATGACCGGTTCGCGAGAGACCAATTGCAATGACAGTGTCATCGCTTGACTTGTAAATCTCAAAAGAAGGAAGCATCAACGGAAACTGGATCCCGAGAGGCTCTGTTGAGGTTGCAGAAACTGTGTATAGCATTCCAGAGGCATCCTGGCCATATCCTTCAATCGCGGATTCGTCATCGTAAGTCGCTGTGCTCAGCAGAGGTGTAGCAGCGTCCTGGAAAGCCTCGATTTTGGCGTCATCAGCGCCGAAAGCGGCACTGACGAACTTGTCGCCTTGATGGGCAAACAAGCGATACCCTGTTGACGTAGCGACAATTCGCAGTGGTAAAAGGTATTCAGTGTCGTGCGGAGATAGCGAGAGCTTCTTGGCCACCTTTGGTCTACCAGCTCTGCCATTGGTAATGGGCAAATCATAGAGATCAACGCCACGGTGGTGTAGAATGGCAAATGTGCTGTTACGGCGGCCAAATGCGACATCGATTGCCGACGATTCGGTGTCGATATCGCAAAAGGACATGGGAGGAGGCACGTTGGCAGTTCTGAGGGGAGTAAACTTGATGCTTGATCCATCGATCACGGCGACGGCACCAAGGTCACAGGGCTGCTGACATGAGCCTCTAGCCGAATGTAAGACCTGCTCTGCCAGAACAAGGCCGCCGCCAGTGAGGAAAGCCAGTCGTAGCGCTCTTTCGGGATGCCACGAGAGCGCGAGCGCACCACCGACATCTCTTGGAATCTCCTGCTTCAGATACCAGTGATAGTTGCCCATTGTCCACAGCTGGATTGTCTTGCTGAGTACAACGGCCAAGGTAGTCGAGTCGGTATTCCACTCTAGATGAATGTTGGAGCATGCCGTCACATCCTCGAGAGAGGAACGGAGAGTAAATTGGCCATGGCGAAGACCATTGCGTTCGAAAAAGACGACATCAACCTTGTCTTGCAGACGCTGAATGCCGGCCATTAAATTTCCAGATGGCCGCCAGCTGAGACTGCTCTCGAGCTGATCAACAGGCTCGCTAGCGCTATCGAGCTCGCCCTCTCGCGAGTAGACACGAATGACACGACGTGAGCCCTGCTGGACAGAGTTGATGGCGACAAAAGAGCCGTCGCCACGCCAGCTGATGGCTGTAGCCCCAGTTTCATGCTGACTGGGAACGCCCTCGTCGACCTTTTCGGGAATCGTAGGGTCACGTAGAGCCCTGGCGCCTCGGCCTTGAAACTGGGTTTCCTTCTTACCCCAGCCGACAGAAACGTGCTTTGATGCCTGGAGGTCGTCGGTAGTCATGGCAACCTCAGCGACGGGATCTAGAGAACTGCCCATGAAAATGGCGCTATTGGTCTTGGTGACAATGACGAGCAACTCTTCGTCAGGAGACCACCTGGCTGCAGAGATGCCATCGTCAATGGAACCAACAATCTCAATGTGAGCATCTTCGCTGCCGAGCTGATCCTCCTTGACGGTGATGATGTCGCCGCCCTCTAGAACAAGACAAATCGTTGCGGTGCCACTCAGATACTGAATATTTAGGATTCTGTCTGCTGGTAGATCAGGGTTTGGGCTTGGGGCGTCCCAATTGGTGATGCAACGATGTGATCTGCTATGAGTTAGCAGCAATTCCTGTGTTTTATATATGATTCGGCTGCGTTGACTCACAGGCTGCGACCTTCAGAGACACGGAGCAGCTGTATGGTAGGGTTTTGAGCTGTTGGGCCAACAGTACAAATGACCTCGTCCGTCTCAGGGTCCCAGCATGCGGCGGTAACGTCAGCCAAAGCCAGGCGGCCAAATCGAAGGTTTCTCAGATTGCGCATCTTGGCCGTTCGACGTTGGCTATTGGATACGGTCAGGCGGCTGCCGGGAGCCGAGTCTCACGTGGAATGGCCACTGCTCGGGAAAAGGTGAAACACTTGAGCAAAGACAAGTGAGAACCTCAAAGTTCGTCTTTAAGTCGGGACAAAACGGCTCAAGAGAATCACTATGCGTGGTGTGTGGATGCGGATGAGCCACACAGGCAGATGTCGTTTTTAGCAGTCGACGATCGCCAGCCAGAGCTCACTTGCAGGTGCTGTGGTGTAATTTGTTAGCGCTGTATTGACCGAGATCATGGTGGGCTCGGGCGCTAGAGAGCCTCATCTCCAGGCAGTAAAATTTTTCCTACAGCGGGATCACGGTGGGTAGGTCACGTGGAGCCATTGAAGGCTGGACTTGTCAGGCAGAGGAGAGCTTGAGATGGCAAATGATGGCTGATAGATTGTGGACGAATAATACATTCAGTTTAAAAATCTATTCATAAAATCAGCGTTGTCGTCTATACACAGTATCTGTCGTGAAGTGATTGCCAATTGATAAGATTTTTTCGGGTCGTCCTACAGCGTTGCAACAAGTGGCTTCAAGACCGAGCCGATAGAACCCGACTGCTGAAGCACTGAAGCTACTTCTCTGACACCAGCCACAACGCCCCAGCGCAGAACCGTTGTCGATAGCAGAGAACAGGTATAACCCCAGTGGCAAAATCGGGTATATTGGCGTCAGTTATTTCAGGAAGCATCGGATGCGAGAGTCGCGAGATTGCAAGAAAAAAACCCAACAAGCCGCATGGCTAGCGCTGGACCTCGCACCAGCCTTTCCGCTAGAGCTGCAGGAGACCAGGATCGAGACAGTTGACAGACCACCGTGGCGCGCCGGAGCCCGGGTTTGCTTCAGTGCTGAGCCGATGGTTCACAGGGCAGTCTTGGCCGCTGCAGGGATCAAAGGATTGCCCTTTGGGGGAAGCGACTCCAGCTGTCAGCGACCGGGGCAAGCCTATCAGCGGCGTCGCTTTGGCAAGCAGAACCGCAAAACCACCCGATGCCAATGGCAAAAGTCGGGATGAGGTCCGCCTCGAGAACGATGAATTCTGGAGCCCACGCCTGATCTCGGCGCAGCGTGACAGCGTATCAGCACGCAGCTTACAAGCTTGGTGGCTGGCCGCCGAGTCTCATCACCGACACTACTGCACCTTGGCCTTGTAGCCTCCCCCTCCAAGCCAAGGATGGTTATAGCCGCAGGCCGCTGCCCACATCGGCCGACCCGAGGCAGCATTTCCTGGGTTTGAAAGCTTTTCTCTCTGCATCGCCCTACTTGAAGTGCTACTTTGCCGCGTATAACTGGTTCATCTGCCCGTCTCCCAATCGAAAGACTTAGTCGAGTCTCTGCTTCACCCTCCTCTTCCGGCCGTGTCACCTAAATACAATTACACTTTCTTGACAGGCGGTTCACTGATAGAAATCTCCACCCCCGCTACTCCCTGTTTGTCACTGCTGGCCCAAGCTTGGCACGACACACTGTCTCACCTAGCATTACTGCATCGACAGCAAAAACACTTCACCCTCGTCAACAGACCGAAAAATCGCCTCTTCTACTGCTGCTGCCGCTGCCTGCAGAGGCACAAACGCCCCTTGTCGAGATGGACGTGGCCTACAACCAGCACGCGGACCGCGCCCGGCGCAAGAACCGCTCGTCCACCAACATCAACCACCTGACGCTCGCGCCGCTGACGGTCAAGCTCCCGCTCAACGACCCCGACTCCATCGCCGACCTGTCCAGCGGGCCCGTCACCTCGTCCTACCTCGAGGGCAAGTCGGCGCCCACGACGCCGCGCTTCCTCGGCCACGCCGCCGCCACGCCGCGCTCCCGCTCCCAGCACCGCACGCCCTACGGCGAGTCCATCACCAAGAGCCGCTCCTCTACCAACCTCCCCAGCGGCGCCGGCCGACGCACCGGCTCCGGCGCCTCGACGCCGCGACGGCGACGCGGCCCCGACGAGCCGACGCTCGCGAGCCGCCACCGAAACGACAGCGACTGGATGCTGCGCACCGGCGCCCTCATGAGTTCCGAGGCCCGCGAGAGCAAGGGCCAGGCCTGGCTCGTCTCCCGCCAGAGCTCCACGAGCCTCGCCACGATGCGCAACGCCGACGAGGACGCCTTTGAGCAGGAGCTGCTGGCCCGCGAGCTGCGCGGCAGCAGCAGCAGCCGCCACGCCAGCCGTCGCGGCAGCACCCACGCCGTGGCCGACGGCGACGAGCTCTCGCCCGCCGTCAGCCGCCGGACGAGCCGCTTCGCCAGCCGCGCGCAAAGCATGGACCTCCGCAGCGCCGCGCTGACGCCCATGGACCGAGGCGGGGCCGCCGGCGACTCGTACTTTCCGTCAGACGCCATCTCCGGCCCAGACTTTGTCAACCTGGACCAGAAGCTCGAGGAGCTGGAGCGCGACAACGAGCTCGACGACGAGGCCGCCATCCGCCGCCTCATGCGCGAGGGCAAGGCGCTCAAGGGCTCCTGGATCGCCAGCTTCATCGGCTGGTCGCTGTTTGAGGAGGACGAGGGCGACGACGACGACGACAGCGAGGATGAGGACGAGGACGAGGACAACGAGGACAAGGGCACACAGACTCCGAGGCATGTCGAAGGCATCACAGGCATGCCGTCGGTCAAGTTGCCTCCGCCTAAAGAGGTCGAGAGTAGCTGGAACGATGCCGCCTGGTTGCTGAGTCTTGCGTCCAAGGTCATATTTTAGACCATTCTTTGCTGGATGCAGTTGTTTGTTTTAATTTTCACGACGCCCTGCATTTGCAAACGGGTTCACGTGCGTCACAACGTAGCAGTTTTGGTTTACAGGTCTCGGAGGTTTGTCTCTGTCTTCTTTCAAAATTCTCGCACAATATAGCATAATTTAGACGTTGATCGTTTTCACTACACTCCTGACACAAGTACGGTCTCGAAAACCAGCAGTCATCACCATTGTGCTGCCATGACAAGATCTGCTATAAGTGAGCGACGGGCCGGATGGCGCAGGTTTCCAAGTAAAAAATCTCCTGATACAGCTTCACAACTGCTCTTATGGTGTCTACAAAACCTTGCTGGGTGTCTTATCCAAGGCTGCGCTAGACCCAAACCCTGCGGCGCTTTCTGAACCTTTTTTTTTCGAGAGTATAATTTATCATTGGAACTGCGAATCGGCTCATGTGCTCCCGTGAGCTACAACTGGCAAGTCCATGCACCTGGCTTTAGCTCGAGGGTCTCGTCCGTCCGACTTGGTTGACTAGTGCACCGTCGGCTCTCAACCGGCGAGACAAGTCGGTGCGGCTTCTCTCATATCACACTTCCTTGCGCAGCAATAATTTTGACTTTGAACATATCCTGGAGAAGATCAACGATTCTTTGACATTGCTACCCACCTAGTCTCCGAGGGCTGGCCCCTGGTGCGACACCAATAAAAGCCAGCTCTTTCAAGTACGGACGGAGTGCTGTACACCGGTTGCTGGTATCCGTACCGCTCGTGCTTCTACCGCAAACAAGCTTCACCAACATGGCAACTAGCATGTCAACTCGCACCATGGCAAAATTGAAATGTTTAGCAGAATTTGTTCTTTTAAAGTTCCTTTAGTAGTTGCGTCATACCCTTACACAGGGCCATCGTCTTTGTACTGACACTCCAGCACAAGCTATTTTGAGTTTATGAAAGCTCTTTTGCGTCTTGGTTCGCACCATGACATGTGGGGAGCGTTTCAAAGTACTCTTTGTCAAGATGGACGTTGGCTCTCTGGCTAGAGAATAGGCAGGTACAAGCGGTGAATGCGGCCTCCAGCTGCGACGCTAAAATCGCGCCCAAAAAATCGGCGACACCAGACAAGCAGCGGATCAGACCAGACGCTGCGCCCTTGAGCCATCAAGGTTCCTGGACTAGGAGCACCACCTGCATCTTTTAGCATCACAAAGGTCAGCAACGTCGCGGCGGCCACGCACAACTGACGCACTGCATGATTCCACTTTATCAAAAGGACTGGCGCCCGAATCTTTCTTTCCCCAAGCCCAGATCTGAGGCTTAAACTGATCATCATTCCCGGGCGCCGTTTTTTTTCTTCGTCACTGTCGCTATCAGCTCTCATCGCTACCTTCCTCTTCCGGCTGCCCTTGGAATAGACCGCACTACCATCGACGCATCATCCACCCTCCTACGCGTTTCGCCAACAACGTCGTGCTGCTGGACAGACCGCCAAAAACACAAGACAAGAATCGGAAGCTCCCCCCCGGAGCGCCACCCGCTGCCCGCCATGGCCGTCACGAACGGGCTCGACAACGACGTCCGCGGATGGATCCTGTGCATCATCAGTGGCATCGGTATGTTTGCCTGCCTTCTTGCGCTAGTTCCCCGCGAACCACGAAACTGACCCCCCTTCGCGCAGCTTGTGTCTTTGGAGCCAGCGTCGTCTGCGTCGATCTTCTCATTCGTCTGCTACCTGGCAAATCCAACTTTCGCATTCAAGAAAGCAACGTCTTCCTCGCTTGCTCTCTCAGCCTAAGCTTTGGCGTTATGGTAAGTTTCGCCACCGGCCCTGCAACTCCCTCAGCTCCCTCTGTCTAACAAATTATCCCATTCAGCTGTTTTCCTCATTATACAGTATGCTGCCAGAGGCCAGAGACTATCTAAAAGGCGAAGACTGGAACGATCAAAAAGCCGGCCTGCTCATTATGGGTTGCTTCATTGGCGGCTTCATCGGTATCCAGGCCGTGTCGCGCTTCTTGCACTCGTATATGCCCTCACATGTCGTCGACTGCGACCACACTCATAAAGACTCATCAAATCCCGATGGCGAAGACGGCCACCAGCCTAATGGCCACAACCACGCTCACCACGGTGAGCCTCAGAACTCTGCGGCTTCTGCCTTTTCGCAGAGCAGACGGCCGCGCCAGCCGTCGCCCTATGCGCAAGCGCATCACCACTCGCACGGGCCAAATGGCCACACTCAGGACGCTGCTGGCGAAACGACTCCCCTGCTACCAACCTCGAAACACAGCGTTGCGCCCTTTCGCGGTCGCGGCCGTGCTAGAACAGAGCACGTTGACGGACCCCGGAGACCATCGATGCTCGAGGTCCAGAAACGCGTCATGTCCTTTGTCAAAGATACCAAAAACCAGTGCGATGAAGGCGGCTCCTGCTACGGCTACTCTGACCCCTGCGGCCAGGAGTGCTTCAAGCATATTTCGTACCGCGCCGTGAAAGCTAGCAGATCACAGACCCGACTACGAACCACCATGGGTTCCTTTCATCCACCACAAATTTCGACGAGCCTCGATGCCGATCGCGATTACGCCGAATCTCTCGTTAGTCCCATGTACCGCACCAGCCGTGCTGCGTCGCGGGATGGTGCTATGAGACCCCCGGTAGAAAGCGTACACGAGGAGGACGAGGGGCAGCCCAGCGACGCAGACGCCGCCGATCATGTGAGCGAGGCTGGCCACAACCACGGCTCCTACGCTGCAAGCCACGGCGAGGACGTCGAGGCGCAGCAGCACCATCACCACGTCCCCACCAACGCCTTCCTCGCGATTGGCCTACAGACATCAATCGCCATTACGCTGCACAAGCTGCCCGAGGGCTTCATCACGTACGCGACCAACCACGCCAACCCGGAGCTGGGCTTCAACGTATTCATGGCGCTCTTCGTGCACAACATCACCGAGGGCTTCACCATGTGCCTGCCGCTCTACATGGCCCTCGGCTCGCGCTGGAAGGCCATGGCCTGGTCCGCCCTGCTGGGCGGCATGTCTCAGCCGTTTGGCGCCGGCATCGCGGCCCTGTGGTTCAAGCTCGCCAATAGGACCAACATGCAGCCCAACGCCGTCGCGTACGCATGTCTCTTTGCTGTAACGTCGGGCATCATGGTTAGCGTGGCGCTGCAGCTGTTTGTCGAAGGTTTGAGTCTGAACCACAACCGCAACCTGTGCATGTTTTTCGGTTTCTTGGGCATGGCGATCCTGGGGCTCTCCAACGCATTATTTGCGGCGCATTGAAAGGCGTTGCTGGCACTTTCTTCTTGACAAGGCCGATTTAATTAACCATGACTATAACCATTTTTAGCTTTTGTATTTCTTAGCATACGAACTTGCATATCGCAGCCCAGTTCCCGTTTGGGATATCAGTATAGATTGGGCCAATTTTATTTACATCATTATCGAGGAGCAGGCGGTAGTTTTACATCAAATACAAAAGGACCATAAAATGAATGAAGCAAATTATTGAGCCACGGTCATTTCCTGTCTGAAAAAACTGAATATGTATATATAATAAGCCACCCAAGGACAAAATCAAATACTTTTTGTAAACCCACAACTAACGCCTGTGCTTGTATGCCTCTGTTTCATTGTTATTCGTAAAGTGTGTCAATAACCCGACACCGCCAACCCCCCATCCCGTTCACGGTTTCTCCCACGAGACCGTCTATATACCGCCCAGCGCAGGATCAATGCGCGCTTCCAAAGCGGGCGAGTTGCGCGCCAGCAGCATGATGCCCGCCTCGTCGTCCAGCCATTCGTCCCGCGGGGGCTCGTAGTGCATTTCCGCCGCAAAGATGGCCTCGTCGTCACCAGCCTGGTCCTCTGCACCACAGCCAAACATGTCGGCGCCACCACCACCACCACCGCCGCCGCCGCCGCCGTCCACCAAGAAGCCCCTTTGCTCGCCCGCGCTCTCGGCAAACAGCTCCTCCATGGCGGTAGCATCGGCAGCAGCGACCGCGTGCGCGGCGGACACGTGCGACTCGAGGTCGTAGTAGCGCGCAAACGCCTGGGGGCAGTGCGCGCAGGCAATGGACTTTTTGGCCTGCATCTGCACGCCGGAGATTTCGTCAATCAGGTCGTCGGCTCCGTCGGCGGACGACCGCGGCGGCGCGCAGGAAAGCTTGGGCGGCCGCTCCAGGCGCAGGTGGACGTAGCGGACGTGGTCCTCGAGGCGGACCTTTGTGCAGAACCTGTCGCCGCAGCCGTCGGCGTTGGACCAGCCGTCGAGGCCGGCGGCGCCGGCGAGGTCGACGTCGCCGCAGACGAAGCGGAAGCCCTCGTGGGCGGTGCGCTGGTGCGCGCGCAGGTTGGACTTTTTGGTGAAGCTCTTGACGCAGCCGGCGTGGTCGCAGGGAAACGTGCGACGGTCGTCGACCGTCTTGCCCGAGTGGTGCATGTCAATGTGCGTCACCATGTCCTTTTGGGACGACGACTTGAAGTCGCAAAACATGCAGTCCTGGTGCTCGAGCTTCATGTGCGCCAGCAGCAGCGGGTGCGTCGTGAAGCCGACGTGCTTCTCCAGCCCGTCGGGGCCCGTCCGCAGGGCGCACTCGCTGCACCAAAACTTGAGCTCGCCGTGGACCCTCTGGTGGTGGCGCTTCAGGGCGCCCTTGGACTCAAACTTGGCGTCGCAGCCGGGCTCGGCGCACTGGTGCGGCGACTCGCCCTTGTGCTCCTTGAGGACGTGCTTGTGCAGCGTCTCCTTTTTGCGGAAGCTCTGCCCGCAGTCGGCGCAGCGGAAGCGGTCGGCGCCCTCGTGGACGGCCTGGTGGCGCTTCAGCCGGGTGCCGGTGACGAAGCTCTTGCCGCAGCCCTCGCGCTGGCAGACGTGCTTGCGCTCGTTGGTGTGCACCGCCTTGACGTGCTGCTTCAGGTGCTTGTCCTCGATGTAGTCCTTGTCGCAGCCCTCGTACGCGCACTTGAAGGGCCGCGAGTTGGTGTGCGAGTTGAGGTGGTCGCGCAGGCGGGCCGGCCGGTTGAACGTCTTGGGGCAGCCGGGCCAGGTGCACGGCAAGGTCTTGAGGTCGGACGGGAACTTGGCCCGTGGCGTCGTGGCAACGGTGACGGGAGAGTCTGGGTCGGCGGCAAAGGAGCTGGGCGTCTGCGCGGTCGATACATCGTCTTCGGCGGCATCTATGATGGGGTCTGCGAGGAAGAGGTCAGTGGCTGGCAAGACGGAAAACTCTGCGCAAGCTTTGACGGCCTACATATGCTGTCGACAGTGTCATTGTGCAGGCGCTTGGAGGGGTACGCCTCCAGCAGCTCGATTTCCGCGCTCCTCTTGTTCATAATAGGCTCATGACGTCCCAGACTTGGGCTTGAAGATGGACCGTTGGATTGAATGGTGGATTGAAGGTGGCAGAACAGCAAAAGATTAAGGCGGTGTCTGGAAAAGTTTGTGTGGGGCTTATCGATGTGACGATACCGCGGTGGGTTTCTACCAAGAATACCAGTAAGAGTGGCTCCAGTGCCCCAGTGCAGTTTCTAGCGCTTGTTGGCTGCTGTGAGCGCTGGCCTTGGGCGGTCGCTTGCGCGCCGGAAAAACTCTATCACTGTGAGAAGTCCAGCCGTGCTATTTTTCGTGAGCCGCCCTCTGCAACCCATCGACAATTACTTCAACCCCTACGACGACGAACCTCGGGTGCGGCTCAGCGATTCGGCGACGGCAACTTTGTATTTTTCTTTTGACAGGGAACATCAGAAATGTCCGACTTTGGCGATGACGATGTCGGTGGTGGCGGGTAAGCAGATGCGCCAATGCAGGCCTCGCGCTCCATGCGCCAGAGGCATTCCGCCATTTTGCAGACTTGTATTAACGCGACGAACCCGGCAGAGGCGATGACGTCTTTGACGAAGAAGAAGTGACCGAGTTCTACGAGCCCGAGGTCGGCGAGGGCGAGGAGCAGGATGGCCTGGAGAATGGCGACGACCAGGACAATGTCGTCGTCTCTGGCGATCCTTCCGCGGCCGCCAATGCCAGTCGCGCCGACAAGTCGAGCAAGGACAAGAAGATCCCCGAAGAGGAGCGCAACACGACACCATACATGACAAAATACGAGAGGGCGCGAATCCTGGGCACCCGCGCCTTGCAAATCAGGTACAGCGACGCACACCTACGGACGAACGGCGCGAACTGTGTGGTCGGGCACTGGCTAACACATTCTCGATTACAGCATGAACGCTCCCGTACTAGTTGATTTGGAGGGCGAAACAGATCCGCTGCAAATTGCCATCAAGGAGCTTCGCGAAAAGAAGATTCCATTGATTGTGCGACGTTACCTGCCGGATGGCTAGTATGTTTCTTCCTCTGCCGATGGCCTCGAGCTGCAATTACTAACCAGTCGTTCCACAGCTACGAGGATTGGACCTGCGAAGAACTCCTCCAGTAAGTTCGCTTGCCCAGACATCCAAGCGGCATATGCGAATGGCGAAAATGGCGACGCAATCCTTCAGCAAATCAGTTCAGATACACCTTCAAGTATCCCCCAGCACTAGCGCACCGCCTCCTGTTGGGGTTGGAGAATGGACATGGTCGAGGGGCAGACCGACGACATTTTAAGCCGGAGCACATGCCGCTGCTCTTTGCCACTGCCGGCATGCGAGCAGAGCACCAGGGAAAGGCTTTGTGGAAAGGCCTTATGAATGCATGAGCGCGGCGTTAATACCAACCATGAAAAAAACAAAAACTGTTTTTGTGTATTTCTTTTTACAATATTATTCAAGGATGTCAGGTGTCTTTGTCGAAGGAGAGAAAGCAAGAGTAGATCTCCTTGTTGTCGCATATCGGTTACAAAGTTAACGTGAATCAAGGCCAATTGCCTTAACATATGCTCCTTGGTCTTGAAATACATCATTTACTGCGCATACTGGACAGCTCATACTTTAAACAGCGAGGCTGAGGCTAGCGCTGCAGCATTCTGCACTCAGCCTGGCTGGGCTGATCCTTCGCCCAGCCTTGCCGCCGCCCAATAGACCAACATGCATTTCGAATATTGCATGCCACGCAACACGCAGTCGTCAGCACATTGCACCGGCATACTCCAAGTCTCCGTCCATTGGGCTGAAGCCTGTGTGGCTGCTCGAGCCACGAGCCAGTCTAGCCCGCCAAGGAAGTAAGCCGGCACGCCCCCCACGGTTAGCGAACCCGGTAGCCATACCAGTGCTGATTTTCAATGTTGCCGTCTCTATCAGTGCCATGAATGGGTTGTTGTCCGGCGCGGAGCTCAATTCTTGGATCGGTGGCTATAGCTGTAAACTTGCTCATAAGTATCCATTGCCCACGTCGCCCCCAAGAGGGAGAAAAAAAAGCACCCGAAACCTTCTTGGTCGAAAGCGATGCGCTCATAAGTAGTCCAACTAGACAAAATCCTCAAGATACTACGCTGGGGGACATTCGCATTGGTCCAGCAAAGGCGCATCATGGCCGACAGCGAGAACCACGCAGCTGCTGAAAGCGATTCCCTTCTGCCACCCGCCGACTTTACCGGAGAAGCCGCCAGCACCACCGATCGGGATGCCGACACGCGCACCACGGCGCAGCGGCTGCGCATCGCCATCCCGTGCCTGCTGTGCTTCTTCTGCCTCATCATCGGCGACGCGCTGACCACGACGCCCGTCATGCAGATCCGCGAGAACCTCATCTGCCGGCGCATGTTCTTCCGCGACGACGCCGCCGCCCTGGCGCCGGGCGGCGTCGACCTCGACGCCGACCCCCTCTGCAAGAGCAACCCGGTGCAGGCGGAGCTGGCGCTCGTCAACGGCTGGGAGCTCACCTTTGTGCTGATCCCGAGCATCCTGACGGGCGTGCCGTGGGGCATCGCGGCCGACACGCACGGCCGCACGCGCGTCCTGCAGCTCGCCAACCTCGGCGTGCTGCTGTCCTTCTTGTGGCAGATTGCCGTCTACAGCTTCCCCGACGCGCTGCCCGTGCGCGCCGTCTGGCTGCAGGGCGTCTTCTTCCTGCTCGGCGGCGGCGCGAGCACGTACGGCGCGCTGCTCTACACCATCGCGACCGACATCTCGAGCGAGGCGCACCGCGCGACCGCCATCCTCGCCCTCGGCGCCGCCAACCACGCGGCGTCCCTCCTCGGCGGGCCCGTCACCTACTTTGCCATGCAGCGCGGCGCGTGGTTTGCCCTCTGGCTCGGCGTCGCCGTCTGGCTGCTCGTCTTTGTCCTGACGGCCATGATCCCCGAGACGCGCAGCGACGCCGCGGTGAGGCGCGCGCGGGAGAATGCCCTTCAGCAGGAGGCAGGCGACCCTGGCGCGGCAAAGCATGCCTGGTGGGACGTGCGGCCGCTGGTCTCGAGCGTGATTGCGCAGACCAAAATGGTCACCAATGTCATCTTCCTGAGCAATGCCACGCTGGGTGTGTTGCTCTTCAGCACCGTCTTCACGACCCTGGGCAGCGCCGGCGCCATTCTGCAACAGCAGTACGCCGCCAAACGCTTCGGGTGGACCATGGCCGAGACGTCTTTTTTGCGCTCCATCAAAGGAACTGTCAGCCTCGTCCTCACGGCAGCGGTGCTTCCCGCCATCAGCCAGGTCTTGCTGAAAAGGTTCAAGCTGGCGCCCATCATCAAAGACTGGTGGATGACCATTGGCAGCCTGTGCGTGGTTATTGTTGGAAGCGCCTGTCTTACTGCTGCTGGCAGCAGCGCCTTCTTTGTCGTCAGCTTGATGATTCTCCAGCTCGGCGGCGGCTATGAGTTTGCCTTTCGCAGCATGATCTCAGAGATGGTTGATTCGTCTCACATCGCCATGCTCTTCACAGCCTACTCAGTCTTTATGCTGCTGAGCGAGGTTGGGGCTGGTCCCATTCTCGCCATCGTCTTCGAGAAAGGTCTTGATGTCGGCGGCAAGTGGATGGCTCTGCCATTCTTCGTCGCGACCATTCTGTTCTGCATAACATTGGTCATCACCTGCTCCGTGCGATTAAACAAACATCCCAAGGCGCAAACAACGATTCACTAAGGACAGCGAAAACCGACATGGGTATCGCCAGGGATTCTAGTCAATTTTAGTTGCAAGGAGCGGAAGACAGACCGCTATTTTTGACAGCAGCGACGCCACATACCTGTACCACCACGGGGACGCCTGTATTAGATGCTAAGAAAACCATTGCAAGTTGCTTTTTCCGTCTCATGTCTGCTTCCTGCCTCTGCATCGGCCGTCAGAAACGGCATCTTTACAACTTGAACTGGGCCACCACTCATTGCGGCTCACTGTAGTCAGATCGATGCTATCCTGCATGGACGAGGCATACCCGCCGCAAAAGATTGTTTCAAGAGTCCGATGCGGCTCTCGAAATGTCCAGCGCAGACGGCGCAATAACTCGACCGCTGCCTAGCACCAAGAGCTCAGTGCCATGACTACCTAAGCTGATACATGTAGAGCTGGAGCAGCGCAGCAGTTCCATCGAGGCCGCTGAAACCACAACCCACTGCAGTACTGTTGATCAAATTCAGACAGAGAACCATAGACGAATGCCACTCTACCCCGCTTCCTAATTAATCGTTCGGTCGCCTGTGTCATCATGTCAACGAGAATTTTGATTGACTATTGAATTGTTCTAGCTGCGTCATTGTCTTGTAATTGGTCTCGTTTGGCAGTCGATGGCTCTCCTCCTCCACAAAGTAGTGCCTGGCTTTCACTCCCCTTTCGCTCTCTTTGCCTGAATATAGCAAAGCACCCATCCAAAGTCGACCGCATTGGTGCTGATCAAAGCCGGAGATTCAGCGGTGAATGATGCACTGCCAACCCGAGTACCATATTGGTCGTTGTACCGCTGACACGTAATGGTGGACACGTCAACCTCGGGCTGGTCAGGGACTGTAGCACCAGACCCTTCCAGCCGGAGCTCGGTGATGGGCGTATCGTCAACGTGGAAGAGGGTGCCAAAGGGGATCTCGACCTCCTTGTCGGGAGTCGTGTTGCCGGAGAGGTTGTGGTTGATGGCAGTGACCTTGGCGTAGACGCGGTCGCCTTCAGCTTGGTCCTCCCGCTGCGAGAGCGAGGACATATCCATGGCCCCGACGGTGGAGGCCTGGGTGACGGTAAAGGCGGTAAAGGCGGTGACGGTGAACTTCATGGTGAGGATGATGGGCAGTCGGAGCTGAGGAGGCAGAGTGCAGCTAAGCTGAAGTAAGTTGGCCTCGCTGGCATGAGCATACGGGGATACGAGCAGTATTTATAACGTGCATCACCGCGCATTATCGTGCATATGCTCTTTGTTCACTAATTTCTGTCAGCCATGACCACAATTTGATTTGTGATTTCGGGCAGCTATGACCGTAATTTTCGCCAATTTCCTCGTTCGCTATACAGGTCAATATTTTTAGCATTCTTTGTAGTAGCAAGAAGTCAATGCACGCTCGTATTGTATTCATTATCCGTTAACAAGTTTCCTTGGCGGAATTGCCTCAAGGAAGTTCTCAGGACTTTGCCATCAAGTTTGTGATTTCTTGGATCAAGCCTTCTCTGGGCACCAATCGGCCACGATATTTTTCTTCCGTTTCACCTCTCATCTCTTTAAGTCTCACCTGACCGGTAGCCAGTTTTTCCTGCCCCATCATGATGACGATCGATACGTCTTTGGAGGCACCAAACTGCGACTGCAGCGTCGGCTTTGCCTTGGCCGAGTACTCAGCCCGTATGCCAGCGTCCCACAGCTCACGAGCCATGGTCATGCGCTCGACGAGGAAACCGCCAGAGTCTCTTCCGCCCGCGGCGATGATGTAGACGTCGGCGGGCCGACGCTTGAAATCGGACGAGTCTGACTTCTCCTGCCTTTGCTCGAGAATGGTAAATATGCGCTCGATGCCAAACGAGACTCCAATGCAAGGGATTTGCTGCTTGCCGTACATTCCAACGAGATTGTCATATCTTCCACCAGCAGCGACGCTGCCAACCTGATTCGGCTCGTTGATGATTACTTCGTAGATCAGCCCGGTTTAATAGTCGAGGCCGCGGGCCAAAGACAAATCGAATGAAACCTTGTCAAGAACATCCATAGCCTGCAAATAAGACATAAGAAGGCGCATATCCTTGATCACGGCCTGAACCTCTTCGTTGCTGGCGAGCTCGTCTTGTGCAGCCAGGAGTTCGAGCATTGCGCCGATACCACCGCGCTGCCGGACATATCTTCCAACACGACCAGCCACGTCCTCGGCGACGCCTTTTTCGTCAACCATTTCCTTCTTTACTGCCTCCCACGGCTCCTTGTCCAGCTTGTCCACCGCAGAGCTTACTGCTCGAATCCTGTCGCCAGGCACCCCGCTGACCGCAAACAGCCCGTCGAGAATGCGTCTGTGATTCAGCTTTATGGTAATGTCCATGTCCAGTCCGCGAAACGCCTCGGCCACGACACGCAAAATCTCCGCCTCGGGAACCATGGAGTCATAGATGCCTGCAATGTCAAAGTCGCACTGGTAAAACTCGCGCAGCCGGCCCCGTGCGATGGCAGGCTGGTCGCGCCGGTAGACTTTTGCGATTTGGTATCTTTTGATTTGTTTGACGTCGGTGCGCATGGCAAGCCAGCGGGCAAAGGGGACGGTCAGGTCATAGCGCAGCGACAGAATCTCTCCGCCTTGATCTTCGAGGTTATAGATGAGGCGTGCATCCTCACCGTACTTGCCAGTGAGAACGTCTCGGAGCTCGAAGACGGGTGTGTCCAGCGGCACTCCACCGTGGCGTTGAAAGACTTTACTGATAGTTTGACTAGGCAGCGTCAGTATAGTAGAGTAAGAGAAGGCAAGTGATCATTACAATATTTGGTCACGCAGGAGAAGGTCTTGGCCAACCCAGTCTTTAGTTCCTTTGGGTGTCTTCAGCCGTGAGCTTGCGCTCTTTGATGCCGTATTCTTAGGAGCCATTTTCTTTCACGCTAATGTCAGAGAGGCTGCGAGTACGTCTTCGCTAAAATGGAAATTGTGATATTGCTGAGAGTGAGTTTCTTTGTCCCATCCCAGTAGATGCGCAGGCATTTAAACAGCGGTTAGGCGCGCGGTTATCGGAGTGTTGACTCATCTGGCATTGTGAGTCAAGCCACTATAACGTGCGGGCATGATGCCGTGTAGCGACAGCAGCGCAGTCATTATCAACATTGCGGATATGCGGATTGCAACATCTTGAAAACAACATATTTGGCAGTACAACAAAGTTAAAGATTGAATGAGATGGAGCAGAGATGACCCCTAAATTGTAAGAGGGTAAACATGTGCGAGAGCTTCCGAATTAACGTTTTCCCACAAGTCTACCATTTGCACAAGCAGTTGTAACGTACTCAAGCTAAATTACATGTGCCATGCCGTCTAATTAGTTGGCCGCGTGCACAAAGATTGGATCTGCTGTATCTGCTAGGGTATCGAAATCTTGGAAACCCAGACGTTGGTGTCTCTTTGGACTGACAGTTGGCGAAGATATTCCGCGAAATTGCAGGCCGGTCTTCAAGATTGTCTTCACTGAGCGGACGCACCAGGCTAGGATCGCGCAGGTGCCGATTTGACGTTCTTCGAACAGGCAATGCCGAGGCTGCACTTTCCTGTTTTCAGGGCAGCGCGCCCTTGCGGTTGCCAGTAAGCAATCTAGATAACGAGTAAATAGCAACCCTGAAGGTAATGAAGTAGAAAGAAAAAGATGCACAATAAAGTGCCAGTAGCATGGCATTTTCTTTCAAAGGGAATCATAGGACCGCTGCAACTGACGAAGGTCGCAGATGGGAGACAGAGCTGAGAGAGTGAGACCCTGGATCCAAAGACTGCATCCTGGCTCCAGATGTCAGCCACATCTCGATTTACTGGTCCAGCCTGTTTTTATTGGCGGACCTGGTCATCACCGTTCTAAAGGGCTGTCACTGATGCAATGTCAATCTGAAAAAGCCGATAATTGTCGCCGCACGTGCTGCGTGCGCATTTCTTTGAACCTCAGCGTGGCTGGTGCGGCGACCTGAAGCCAATTGACCTGGCAAAGACAAATCTGCTACGAGCACGTTATGGTAGCTGCCGACACCAAGTCAGCCCCCCGTCAGCCCATCGTATTTTGAAGGGAGGCAAACTCGACTATCAAGCGGGCCAGGGTGCTGACACTGCCATCATTTTCTTGGGCAACGAGCTGTTTAGCGTGATGCATGGAAAGACTGCCCATACCGAGCCACATGCATGTTTCTTGCCAATCTAGACGGCGCGCAGCAGGGAGGCGACCTACGCAATGACGGTCAGACGGGTTGGTCGCACTGGCTGCTTTGGCTGGGTGCGCTGGACGCGGGTGGGTGCCGACTGCCCTCGGTGGAAAAAGGAACAAGGTTGCGAGAGAGCGGAAATAAATAAATAGACGTGAGACTGTTCGTATGACGCAGAACAGCGCATCTTTTGTCTCGTGCAGCAAAGTGATACGAGCTTGTCCAAATTATAAAGCACGGACAGCCCAGCCTCTTGAACACAAAGGCTCCTTGTTATGCCAGGCCACCTCTAAAGAAACATCTTTATCGTCTTCATCTCTCGACCTGTTCCAAACCGCACCAGTCGCAATTCATTCGCTCATTCGTCCGTCCGTCCGTCCGTCCGTCTATCCGTCTATCCGTCAGCATGAAGTTTATTACGCTTGCCGTCGCTGCCTCCCTCGCCGTCGTCTTTGCCTCGCCTGTTGAAAAGCGCCAAGTCGGCGGTGTAAGTCAATATTCTACGCAGACGCCATCGATAAAAAAGCATGCACAGCTTGACTAACATGGCTGCCGCACACAGGTTCTCATCTGCACTGGTCCCGATGCCACCGGCGACTGCATCTACAAAAAGTACGAATTGAAAAAGTGCCATGAGCTCGAGGCGCCTTTCCTGAGCAACTCTGCCACCTTCGCTCCCGACGACGGCGACTTTTATTGCGTCCCGCGCGCGTCGTCTTGTGGCCTCTGCAGGTCACCAACGGGATGTACCTTTGGCCACGTCGACTTCAACTACGAGCACAAGTTCAATATGACTGCGATTAGTTGGAATACGCTGCTTCGGTCCTTTTACTGCTTTGAGAAGGAAAATAAAAATTAAACAGCCAGGACATGAACATGGACACCTCTTTATGAAGCGAAATATTTTTACACTATTAATTCCTCGCGTCTGTCGCGCGTGTACATAATAGACAGGAAATAACATATTCTCTTGCCCGTTAAGTCGCGTACATACCGATTCTTGCCTTGGAAACCTTTTCTGAATGCTTATCAGCGCAGTATCTGCCGGGCAAAAGGACATGGTATGGCCATTAATTGTAATCAGAGTAAGAAATTAGCGGCCGGCCATACGGGTTCAAGACACCGATCACGGGGCCGGTCTGGAGATTTGGCGGGGTGAGAGAATCGCGGGCGGCGGGGTAGCTCGTTGGCTAGCTGTATCAAGTTGACGTCAGGACAAGCTCCAGTCTATTTCTCGCCTCTTGCATCTCTAATCTCACTGGATATCCGAGAGAATACTTTGAAAGGAGAGAACGAACGCAGAGTAGAAGAAGCAACAGAAGATACACATCCACACACACACACACATACACACACACATCCACCACAATGGCCTTTACAACAAACGCCACCATCGCCGTCTTTGGCGGCCGCCTGCTCAAGCTCACCCACCAGTCCTCGACGACCGGCACGCCCATGAACCTCAACCTCTTCATCCCGGCCTCGGCCTCGTCCTCGTCGCCCGCGCCCGTGCTGCTGTACCTCTCGGGCCTGACGTGCACGCCCGACAACGTGACGGAAAAGGGCTTCCTGCAGGCCTACGCCCTGCCGCTCGGCCTCGCGCTCCTCTACCCGGACACGTCGCCGCGCGGGCTCGACCTCCCCGGCGAGGACGACGCCTGGGACTTTGGCAGCGCCGCCTCCTTTTACATTGACTCGACCAAGGAGCCGTACGACGCCAACTACAAGATGGAGACGTACGTGACGCAGGAGCTGCCCGCCGCCGTCTTTGGCGCGTTCGAGGAGCTCGACGCGCGGCGCGTCTCCATCTCGGGCCACTCGATGGGCGGCCACGGCGCGCTCACGCTCTTCCTCAAGCACCCGGGCAAGTACAAGACGGTCAGCGCCTTTGCGCCCATTGCCAACCCGAGCCGCTGCCCGTGGGGCACCAAGGCGTTTTCCGGCTACCTCGGCGACGACGACAAGGAGGAGTGGAAGAGGCACGACGCCACGGAGCTGATCAAGGGCTGGAAGGGCGGCGACTTTCCGTGCCTGATTGATGTTGTAAGTGTAGAGCTGTGGTGACGGCGCAGCGCGCAGACGACGCAGGGAAGAAGAAAAGAACAAGTGCTAATGTAGGTTTGTCCATGCAGGGCCTCGGCGATCCATTCTATAAAAAGGGCGAGCTGCTCCCGGAAAACTTTGAAAAGGCCATCAAGGAAGCTGGCATCAGCGGCACCACGGTCCGATACCAGAAAGTAAGTTGAAAAAAAAAAAAAAAAAAAGACAGGCCCTCCCTTCGGGATTCTCACTACATAGACACGAGGCTGACTGATTGGGCTCAGGATTACGACCACTCCTACTTCTTCGTGCAAACCTTTGCTGAGGATCACATCAAGCATGCCGCCAAGGCTCTTGGCTTACTGTAGAATACAAACCAGGCGGCCCACGCAACTTCACAATCGATAGGCAGCCCGCAAATCATAGTGATGGCATGGCAATGTGTGGTCTCATGTAGAAGGACTTCCTCTAGTCATGTTAAAAGCAATTCAATTGCGCAATGTATGCCCGTCCATCATCTCTTCATTGGTGTGCTTCTACTCCTCCGGAAACATCGTCCACGTGAAGCACCAGGGCAACGCTAAAAGTTATTGACCGCAGTGCCAAACATCAAGCAACACTTGGTGTCCCATAGAAATACCCCTGTCAATAGCTAAACACGTTTCTTTCAAACACGGGGCTCAGGCCATCCTTTTCCAGCTGCGCTCTGATCTCGGCGTCGGCTTCCCTGCGAATGCGGTCAAATGCGAGCTTTTCGAATCTGCTCAGGCTCTTCCACCAATGCTGCCCTGCTTCATGCTCCGCGATCCGTCCTAGGAGATCGGTAGTCTTCAGCCGAACGTCCTTTTCCTTGTGAAACAGGCCCAGCGCGAGATAGAAAAGTCCAGCGTGTGACTCGGGAGCCACCGAAAGAAAGAGGCAAATTTCGTCATACGAGTGAATGTATTTGGCAAAGGTGAGATAGATGTCGCGGCTTTGAGACGGGTTCAGTCGCTGCATGCGAAGTCGATCATGCATGTGCGCAAGATCGAGGCCTTTGAGTGGTCTCACAGTGTAAACCTGTGCAAGGTCCTGAGATTTGGTTAGCTTCGTTACCGCCTGCTTGAATCCGCGACTGCTCTCACCTGAATGAAGCTGTAGTAGCTGCGAGTATTGCGCCAGCCTTCGATTCGAGTCACATTTCCAGCCAGTTCCTTATTCTTGGCTGCATCATCTGACCACACGAAGCCGTGACCTGTAGCTCCCGGAGGAAGCATGTTCTGTTCTTCAATGCCCACAAACAGGGCACTTGCACCGTATACACTCTCCTCAAACTGTGCTGATACTCTCGTAAATTTGAGTACCCAGTCCCGCCATTTCGCTCGTACCGTTCGCTCGCCATGTCGGGCCGCAATACTTCGTAAGATATCGGCCATGAACGCCTGATCACCAGTCAAATCCTGGGTATTGTTGACTGTCCCACTCGCAATCGACGCCAGAGCTGCGTTTTGTTGTTGGAAGTACACCAGTCCCTCGGTTATAGGGGCCGGCTCAATCTTGCTGCTGATCTTGATGCGCCCAGAGGGCAGATCGCAAAGGATATCCCACCACTCAGGGTGCATCTCAAAAGTCGGATTCGTTACACCCGCTATGAATCCAGGCACGTTCAGAAGATCGTCAATCTTGGTGAGGTCAGTGTATGGGAAGGCATGGCGCGTGAAGCCACGCAAAACGCCGCCAGAAGCAAGGGCGCAAGCCGCTAAAACAGCCTCAGCCACCTCCCCAGATGGCATATTGTGTCCAAGGAATATGATGCGCTTTTGTGTCAGCAGCCCGTTGATCAGGACGATAATGGGATGCGTAGTGGCCCCGCTGGTTGTCAGATGCGGGTGAATCGTGAATGGCTGCGGCGATTTTGCATGGGTTTCCGAAAAGTTTTGGATCAGCTTGACTAGAGAAAAATCTCCGACAGTCTCTGGCATCACTGCCGTAGGGACTTTAATGGGGATTGGTATGCCCTTGTACATGACATGGCTCTCAAACTCGTGTGTATCGCGTGGTACTGAGTAGGCGGACTGGCTACCGACCTCAATGTGAGCTTTGGTGCCTTTGCGAGAGACTTCTGTGGGATGATCGCCATTGGTATTGATGGCTTCTCCACGATCTTCAGCCATGCGTATTTGAATCATACGCTCAAACTTTTCCACAAAGAGGTCTCTGTTCTCGCTACCAAGCAATAAATGGCGCTCGAGCAGGCTAAGTTTCGGCATCAGAGACAAGTCCATGGCATTGACGGCATCGTATAGCATGGATAGAGTCTCCGGTACGGGAGACTTGAAGTACTCCTCTAGTGCCAAGAGCAGCAACGGCTAGTCATGTTAGTCACGGCAGGCAAGGGCCAAAGCGAGAAGAAGTAACGCACCTTGTAAATGTGTAAGAACGGGTGTCTTGTGCAAATGGCCATAGCTTTGACAACAGCACCACGTTTCACAGTCTTGTCATGTTTTGTGTTGACCAAGTTGAGTACGTATATGAGGGGAGGGCCTTCACCACCCTCGGGTTCTGTGTCGCTATCTTCATCATCGTCGTCGTAGTCTTCGTCGTCATGTTCGTCGTCGCTGTCTTGTACGTCGTCATCGTCTTGCTCTGAAGGAATAATGCCGGCGGCAAGCGCTCTACGTTTGCGCCGCCGTCTCCGCCGCCTCTCTCTGCGTTTTCTTTCTTCGTCTTCCTCTTCATCGCTCATGTCTTTGTGCAAGAAGAAGATGGTCCAGTCCTGATTTCTGGCATGCGCTTGGTCTGGAAGCATGAGCTCTGCCAACATGTTTTCGTCTCCGGTTATGGCGACTGGATACTGGTGTTCCATGACAGGGCCGCGATCAATATCGAAGGAGGCTACCAGGATATACTCTACATGGTTCTCGCTGGAACCTCGAGGATACTGCGAGCGCAGTTTCCTGGAATTTTGAGCATCGGCATTTAAGCGTCGAGGGGCGGAAAGGGAAGAATGTTGCGAAGAGTGTTCGAGGGACGAGGTCTTGGACCGTAGGTCCGGATCCGAGGTCCTCTCGGTGTCATTCATTTGTCGACGAGGCGATCGAAGGGGTCGGGAGGTATAAGATGCTTGAGAAAGTGGCCGAGACGAGGGGAAAGACGAGAGCGAGGTCCGGCGGGGAATGGACGAAGCGGAGCTGTTGGAGAGGGTCGTGATGGCAGGCTTAGGATTCGAACGTCCAGCCGCCGTTGTCATATTTGCCTGGTTGTGTGCAACGTTCAATGAGCGCCAGGCGCCCGATCTAGTCGTCGAGAAAGCGGCTCAGACAGAAGCAGGTGCCAATCGGCGGCGACAAAGCCGCAAGCCGGCTGGGTAGCGGCGAGGTATGCCTGCGGACCGTGTTCGCAGCGGTCTAGATTGGTGCCGGTGTCACGCAACCATGTGTTCAGGCACGATCAGACTACTGTCGCGAAAGCAGCGGCACGATTGACCGAACGAGGGACAGGCAGGCTGACACTTGGGACGACAGGTTTCGGATGGCACCGAGGAGAGAATCGCGGAGCGGAGCCGCCGCAGGAACGTCGCAGATGTGTCCGATGGCGGCTTGGCTGCGGCACTCGTAATTTGCGGGATATGGGACGACCAGGGCACAAGCGGTGGTTTCGGAGACGGATTTGGCAAGATCTAGCGCTTGAGTTCTGTTCGAGTAACGAAACCAGCACCAATGCAACTTGGGAAAAGTCGCTCCCGAGATGTCGCGCAACGTGAGGGCGGGCGCGCGCTCAGGGCCGAAGCAACGCGAGGACACTGGCCAGAAAGGGGAATTGTGCAGGACTCAATGTCAGTGGTGTGCTTGGAGGTCGTGTTGCATCGGCCGGAGGAGCTAGTTGAGTTGAGATGGGCCGTTGGTGGCCATTCGTTGGAGGAGCGGACTGCGCTACGCAAGAGTGACCCCGCCTCGACGATGCCAATCAAATGGTAGTAGATCAAGTCAGCAAGCAGCCAGTTCGTTTGATCCCGAGATCGACACTGTATGGTGATGGATGATAATTGGACAATTCTTGACCGCGCTGCCAGAGAGGTCGGCCCCGGCTGATACGAGGGCGGCTCATGGAAAATAAGGGCAAGTCTCTGAGAGGCCAGCCCCTGGAGGTCCCTGAAGGTGGCTTGTGGCTGAGCTTAGCTGTGCCTCTCTATTCGCTATAGAGACGAACCAATCATGACTGCGGCTTCTCATCCCGCCATCTAGAATTGCAGCTCTTTACTATCACCGATTCGACTAAATGCTGCAGCTGTTGCTGATTTCTAGGACTGTTTGTGTTCGATAGTCACCAGTGCAAGGGCTGTTGTTGAGCCACAGTGAAAGGTGCAGATTATGGGTGGCTCTACCCTTATGGCAGGAAAGCTTGGCATTCGTGTAGCAACATGAGGAGTCCCTAGAGAGACTACTCTATCCAGTTGCGAATAGCCACGGCTGAGGTTAATCTTTGTTTTCTTTTCGATTTCATTTGTATTTCCATCGTCTGTGAAACCCGTACTGCACCACACGGCAAGGTGCTGGTGTTTTAGAATGCGCCACACGTTAGCCACGCATGACCCCACTGCCTGATTTCTGTGGCGAGGCTGCCGTTGTCTGGTGGCTCATTTGTTTACTTTGGCAGCCTCGCTACCCCACGCCCTTTGTTTGTTCTCAGTCGACCTTTCTTCCCGTCCCTGATACCTGCACAACCCACATCTAACCCAGACGCCAGCGTACATCTTCATTCCAGCTATTATTTCTGTTCCCCTTGCGTACGAAAGCTCCATTTTTCGTCTGACCGACAGTCTCCTCTATCTAGCGCCTGCTCGCACATGTTCGCTGGCCAACCAGGGCAATCAGATCAGCGCAGCACACAATGGTACTGAGTCGACGAGCCTTGCCGCTGCACTGTCACGCTTCCTACTAACTCCTCCAAGTCCGCAGCTTCTCCGTACAAAGCTGGCCCTCTGGGATACCCTTCCTCGCCCACACGAAACTCGCCGTTTCGCCGCGCAGAGTCTCCTTCATCGCCGTCGCCCCTACGTTTCTCGACGCCTACAGGATCGCCTACCAAGTCCAGACCCCAAAGCGGAGGAGTAGGTCGATTGTCACAGCCAGGCACGCCGACAAACGCGCAAGACAGCTGGACATCAAGAGTGGAATCATCTTCTCAATATCGACCAGGGTCCAACATGGCCACGCCTCGTACAGGAGTGGCCCAAGCCATGGGCCACGGCAACGCCCTCTCACAGCTGCAGCCTGCACAGGTCCGCACGCTGCGCGACAGCTTCCAGATACTCGATCGCGATTGTGATGGGGTCATCAACAGAGAAGACGTAGCCGAGATGCTGCAGCAGCTTGGTTAGTGGCCTCGTCAACGGGCATCGCTGGCCAGCTCTCGCTAACTGGTCGCAATAGGACTTCCATCCGGTCACTCAGACGTCGGCCGCTTCTTCCCACCATCTAAAGCACAAACAACTACCCTGGCGGCATTTTTGAACTCGCTAGCTGAGATTCTGGCAGCCTTGTCAGATAGCAGTGAGCTTCTGTCTGCCTTTTCAGCCTTTGACGACGATGATAGCGGCCAAATTGATTGGGCGGAGCTGCGGGAAGCGCTTGTGAATACAGCGCCAGAGCCTGGCGTAAGACCACTCACTGCAGCTGACGTGGACTCTGCTGTAAGCGGATTCACTGGCCGTCGCGCCTTCAACAGAAATATGAATGCGCAGCTGGGGGCGAAGCGCGGTGACGTGTTTAGATATAATGATTTTGTCAACTCTATCGCGGGTGCGAGTACATCAGGGGAGGCAGCAGCCAGCGGCAACGCCGCGGCATAATTGATGCAGGCAGTTATAGGGGCAGAGCATGATGGAATGATATTGTCTGTATATTTGCTACGGTGTCCAAGGCGACTATGGCATCCTGCGTGTCTTTGAGGGCTGCTGCCTTTTTATGGTTTAAATGATGAATTTGGGAGACTAGTATCGTGCTGAGTGATTAGACTTGTATGTTTGCGTAGAAAGGCGTCCATTGGACAATGTTGCGTCGCTTCCATGTAACTACCTCAATGCAGTGTCATCGCTCTAGGTGACTATGGATCGGCTGCCGCTAGGTGCCCAGGTGCCCTGTTGCCTACCTAAAAGGTATCTTGTGAGTGGACAGAGCCATTCCCTGCACGCCGGCTCGGCCGGTGACGTAGAGGTAGCGGCGTTCCGATGCCCAGCGCCGGTGACGGCCCCACTGAACCTTCTAGAAGACCGCCCGCATAATTGAAAACACTCGGTTAAATGCATGGAGCACCTGTGCCAGGTCTTGCAAGTGAACCATACTGGATCCAATTTATAGGGGTTCAACTGTAATTACACGAGATGGCAGGGCAACAGGCGCCGAGCTTGATAGCAGCAGGGAACAGCAGACTGAGGGGAATTGCGGCTGATTTGCAATTGAGCAAGTGAATCATTGACGGCTGGGTTGGGCACTCAACAGCACTCATGTGCGCGCCCAATGCAGACCAACCACCCTGTTTTCTGTGTCGCTGCATCACTGGCAACTGGTTGGCTGCAGTGTCCCCATCCACTGGCCTGCTGCAAGCGCTGTATTAAACCAGTAAGAGGTCTAACTAGGCGGGCGTGTTAGCGCATGTTTCGCTGGGCCGCAGGCGACACGTACCCTGCAAAGCGCTGAAGAGGCCCCTGACGCACGGCACCCGCAGCAGCCACGGCAGCCTAGCGGGCCGGCTCCCGAGCCCCGTAGCGCACTCGAGAACCACTGTAGGGCCACTGAAGAGCCACCTCGACAGGAGAATGTGGCACCGACTTACAGGGCGCCGGCACCTGGCACCGCTCACCAATTTCTGGCGTGACTGGAACCTGGTACAGCGAGGCAGCTTTCTCACTTTGCATTTTGTCCTGTGTCTTCCCGTTTCTTCTCTCTCTACCATTTTCATCTTGCCAATAACCAGATAGCTTGCTTTCGTCACTGACAAAATCCGGTTTCCGTCGCCTCGTCACGAGCTGTGCGGCTCTAATATCGACAGCTTACAGCAGAGCCTCTTTCTTGCAACATCCACGAATCGCCTCTACGCTATTCATACCTATCCGCCCGCCCCAAAGCTTCTTTTTTTTTTCGACCGCACGCCTAGCATCGCTCTATCGAGAAGGACTTGGGGCCACACGCCTCCCGCCCGCGCCGATACGTACCAAAGCTACTTTACTACCAGCTTGGTGCGCTCGCCGCGCGCGATTCGCCAGCCCACACACACTCTTCCCGCCAAAGGGGCAAAAAGTGTGCGCCAGCTCCAGCGAACGCCCGCCGCGCTACCCACTCCCCCGTTAAGCTTTGGATGCCCGTTTGCTGCGACGAAAAAGTTTAGTATCCGATTTATCGCTATTGCGGGACGCCGCCTTTAGCCCACGCCTGTCAATTCCATAACCGAGCCGGCCCCAGATGAAGAAGCTCTTTGGAGGCAGTAAGAAACCGGCGTCCAACAAGCACTCTTCCTCACCAAGTCTGGAAGACCTTCAGAACGCCTACCGTTCCAGTCCCGAGCCTTCATCACCGACCAAGTCGTCCTCGCGCTCCCCCAAAAAGCCGTCCCGCTCCGAGCAACCGCCCCGCGACGTAAAGTCGTCGCCGCGCAACTTTCGCCATTCGAGGCAGGCGTCAGACTTGAGCACCTCTTCGCGGCGCAGCAAACTCGACCCCGATACCCATCCCCTCAATCTTCCACCAGAGGAGCGTAAGCGTTTCTCTGCCCGCTCATACAGCACCATGAGTGCCATGGATATTGACCGCGAGCCCTTGAATGGTCCCTCGACTCCCCCACCAAACCCTTCCGCTCAGACAAATTTCTCCGTGCCTATCCAGAATGGCAATGGCACCGATGAGCCTCCCGCTCCCCCGCCGCACAAGTCGAACCCTCCCAGTCCAACTTCGTCGCCGCTAGAGGAAGCCGAGACTTGCAAAGCGCTTGGTAACAAATTTTTCAAAGAGAAAAGTTTCGCCCAGGCCATTGAGCAGTATAGCAGAGGTGAGACCACTTCAGGCAAAATGTCGACATTCCCTGCCACCTTTTACTGACCCTTCCACAGCTGTTATTCTCGTTCCCGACTCCGCAACCTTCCTCAGCAACCGTGCTGCTGCCTTCATGTCCAACGGCCAGTATGTTGCCGCCTTGGACGACTGCTCCCGCGCTGCCGACTTGGATCCCCAGAATCCCAAGATTCTCCTCCGTCTTGCCCGCATTTTCACTGGCCTCGGTCGTCCTGAAGAGGCCATGATCACATTCGGCAGAATCGAGCCTGCCCCTTCGGCCAAGGACGTTGCTCAAGCCAAGGAGATGTTACACCACATCAGCTCGGCCAAAGAATCTCTGGAGCGTGGCACTGCCATGTCCATGGTCCTCTATGCGCTAGATCAGGCCGAGCGTGGCCTCGGTCCCAACGTCAGCAAGCCGCGCAAGTGGCAGCTCATGCGCGGTGAGGCCTACCTAAAGATGGGCCATGAAAATTCCCTCGGCGAGGCGCAGAATATCGTTATGTCCCTGCTGCGACAGAACAGCCAGGACCCGGAGGCTCTTGTCCTCCGAGGACGCGTTCTCTACTACCAAGGCGAAAACGACAAGGCCATACAATCCTTCCGTGGTGCCGTCAGCTGCGATCCCGACTACAAGGACGCTATCAAATGGCTGCGCATTGTCCAGAAACTAGACCGCATGAAGGAGGAGGGCAATGTCGAATTCAAGGCCGGTCGTCTGGAGAACGCTATTGCCAAGTACACCGAAGCCCTTGAAGTGGATCCCTCGAACCGCGGAATCAATGCCAAGCTCCTACAAAACCGTGCTCAGTGCCGCATCAAGCTGAAGCAGTACGACGAGGCTATCAAGGATGCTGAGCGCGCTTATTCCCTCGACAGCACCTACTTCAAGGCACGAAAGACCAAGGCCAACGCCCTCGGTCTCTCCGGCAAGTGGGAAGATGCCGTTAAGGAATGGAAGGCCCTCCAGCAAGAGGACCCTGAGGATCGCACACTTCCCAAAGAGGTTCGCAAGGCTGAATTAGAGCTCAAAAAGAGCCAGCGCAAAGACTACTACAAGATTATGGGCCTCGAGAAGGACGCCGGGCCTGACGACATCAAAAAGGCCTATCGTAGGATGGCTGTCAAGCTGCACCCTGACAAGAACCCCGGCGATGAGCAAGCCGAGGCCAAGTTTAAGGATATGCAGGAAGCTTACGAGACTCTGAGCGACCCACAGTATGCAACCCCGCGTAGAATTTGATGAGATCGTGGATTGTAAGCTAACATATTCTACAGGAAGCGAGCAAGTTACGACAACGGCGACGATCTTCTGGACCCCTCTGACATGTTTGGAGGCGGCATGGGTGGAGGAATGGGTGGCATGGGAGGCATTGACCCCGAGATCCTCTTCAGTATGATGGGCCAGCAGGGTGGTTTTGGTGGCGGTGGTGGCTTCCCCGGCGGCGGACGCGGGTTTCCCGGGGGTGGTGGAGGTTTCCCAGGTGGTGGTGCCAGCTTCAACTTCAGCAGCGGAGGCGGTGGTCGTCCACAAGGCTTCCCTGGTGGCGGCGCCAACGGCTTTCACTTTTGACAAACTGCGGCCGACGGTGACTATAGCGATGATTATGAAGAGTGGAGAGAGGACGACGATGACAGTGATGCCCTTCACGACGAAGAGCCACAAGCTGGTGGCGCCGCTCGTGCAAGAAGAACCGGAGACAAGTTTGCCACTGCCTCTCAGCCACAGAGACAATGTGTCAACGAGAATATGGTTGACAGGATTCGAACTGGTGGGATCGTGGTTATTGCCGCGCTGGTGCTGCTGCCTCCGCAGCTTGTTGCCGCCGGCCTTGTAGCCGCTGCATTTGTCTATGCCTGGCTGAAGTTTGTTGGGTGGCCTTTGACACACGATCAAGTCGATACCGAATAATGGGACGAGATGGCCTCTTGCTCACCCCACGAGTATGGGAAAGGTCTTTTCCATACTATCGCTGTATTCTCCGGTCCCCTTTTGTTTTCATTTTCTTTCCTTTTTTTGTCTTTGTTTACATGTTGGAGGCACAGATGGGGGGCTAAAGGCATGAAAGAGACGGTGCATCACACAAAAATCATCATTGTCACGGCGTTTTGAGATTTCTTTTTCACATTCAAAACAAAGACAAATGAGATATACACTTTTTGTTCACAGAGCAGAAGAAAGTCGTTTTCCTATAGACAATCGAGAAGAAGACTCTTCTCACTGAAGCCAATGCGAAGCATTTAATCAACCCGTGTCCCAGCCCAGGTTTCTATGTAGTCATCATGACAACGAAAAGCAACGCAGGCCTTTCTGTTTCATGCTTCTCGTATTGCATCTAGTGCTGTGTAGCTCATGTATGACAATGTGCCAAAGGGGGTATTGCCCTAACCGTAAACGCCGTTGTAAATCAAACAACTCAAATTCCCTTTCAGACCAGGTCCCAGCCGCCATATGTCGGAAACCAATCTTCAACCGCGACGTACGCCGCCTCGTCTGCGTCTGCTACCGCGCCGTGGCTTGGGCAACTAACCCGAAGTCGGGGGCGCCGCGTCTCCTCCAGCAGGAGCCGCAGCACCAGCACCATTGCTCGCCGTCGCCGGTGTCGCACTGGCCGTGGACGTCGTCGTCGTCGTCGTTGTCGCCGCGGCCGCAGCCGCAGCAGCAGCAGCGGTTCCGTTGGCGGGGGCGGCGCGGGTGCCGCCCGTAGCCTCGATGACGCGGGCGACGTCGTCGCGCAGCTCGGGCATGGCCGTGGTCATGTTGTGGGCGAGCACGTCGCGAAAGGACCCAAAGGCCTGCATCTTGCCGCTCATGAGCTGGTTGCCGCGGCGAACGAGCTCGACAAACTCGCGCGTGTAAATGTCGGGGTTGCGCCCGTTCTCGACGTACTCGAGCAGCTCGGGCGGCACCGAGGGCAGCAGGTTGGGCGGCGAGGCGGTCGTGTGCAGCGTCTGGAGGGAGCGGGACAGTGTTTTCCTTGGCAGTCCCGAGAGCGTCAGACTTGTGTAAATGGGGGGCGGGTGTCAACAGGGGAGGCGGTTTGCCCTACACTTCGTTGGATAGGACGTCTTTGCTAGCACGGCCCATCGAGTCGTACGTAGAGACCTGCACCATGATCTGGTACAGATCCTGGATGATGTCCTTGAGCTGCTCTGTGGGAGGAAGGTCAGCGGTTGGGCGGTGCCAAAGAGAGGGGGGCAGGCGGCTTCGACGTACGCTCAACGGCATCGTGGTCTATTTTGTTGTCGATGGGCGCCATGGTGAATGTTCGTACCAGCGGCTACTGATGGTGCGAGGTTGAAAGTTGGCGAGGTCGGACGGTCGCAGTTGCAACAGTGGAGTGCCGCTAGAAGTCGCACCACAGAGGTATCACCAAGGTAAAACTGAATCTCAGCCCGGGGAAAATGAGTCTAGTTTTAATTCTTTTAACGTATTGCTAATCTTTAGTCTATCATTTTCTTTTCGGCCCGACATGATCGAATTGCTTTTTGCTCCGTCCAATTTCATGTACTTTTGCCGACTCCAACTTGCTACTGTAACGGGGTTTTGCGCCGTCTTTCAGTTTGGTATATATATTCTTCTCGTTTAATCAATCGTGTCGTCTCGCAGATTAAACAGCTGCTTGAATACTTCCTCGGCACCCGCACGAATGCCATTATGATACAGAGCGTTGGTGGCAAAGAACTTGGAGCCCTTGACGAGGTGGGCCGTGGCCGTGGCGTAGCCAAAGTCGACAAACATGTCATCGACGTAGGATACAGCGTACAGAGGCACCTCATTCTTGCGCAACTGCTCCTGGTCGTACAGAGCAGGCCAGTCGCTCGCAGTCGCCAGCTTCTCGGCAGTCTCGCGCAGGGCAGCCAGCTCGGGGTAGGTCTCAAAGTGGTCGCGGAAGATCATCTCGCCAGAGAAGAAGAGGGGTTCGCTGCGCTGGGAGACCTTGGCGCCGGGACGAAGCCAGGAGAAGCTCTCAAATGACTCGCCAACACGCTGGGCAGACCAGTTGGACGCGGAACCGGGGCCGTCGCAGTAGATGGCCTCGTGAAGAATGGCGTAAATGATGTTGTTGTCAAATGCGCTCCAGTTCTCAATGGTGGTTAGCGAAGAGCGCGAGAAGAAGCCGAGGCTCTCCAGAGAAGCGTCAAGCTCGAGGAGCGCGTTGTGTACAGTGTCAAAGCCATCATGTGTACCAAAGGAGATGCCAATAGTCATGAGGCGCGACACAGTCAAGGTACCCCCACCAGGCAGCGCGACGCCGCCCTTGCTCTCAATGTAGGCGGCAATTTTCTTTACCCGCTCCACGTCCTCAGGGAACTTTGTGTAGTAGGCCTTGTTACGCGAAGCTGCATGCGTAAAGGTGGTTTTATAAACATCGTCCACAGAGCGTCCGATGGGAGCCAGGCCACCAGTGAGGTAAGCCTCTCGTAGGCCCTCGGGATGCATGGACAGATACGACAGGCTAACGAAACCGCCGTATGATTGACCTATGATGGACCACTTGGCCTTTTCGCCACTCAGACCCTCATGCAGACACTGGCGGACAGCCTCGAGATCGCGGACCGTGTTGTCCTGGCGCATCAGGCGTAGATAGTCGGCCTGGCCGTCAGCGTCGGCAGACACCTTTTGCAGCATGGCGAGCGAGACGGGCGTGCTCAGACCGACACCGCGGTGGTCGAGATAGAGCACTTGGTACCCTTGGTTCAAAAGGTACCCCGTCATAGGCGCTGCACTGGGAGGCGAGCAGCCAAAGCCCGGGCCGCCCTGAAGGTAGACAATGTAAGGTTTGGGCGCGGGTGGCTCGCTGGGGGCGACAAGCGGCGACTCGCGTCTCGTGGCGAGGCGAGCAAAGAGCTTGATTGTGCCAGCGACCGGGTTGGCGTAATCGAGCGGCACCTCAAACCAGAGCTCAGTCTGGGTAAGCTTGCCCGGCACATGAAAGGTGCGGCTGCTGAGCTGCTTGGCCGGTGGAATGGGCAGCTTGGCGGGGACGGCGGCAGCCATTGCGGGCAGAGGGCTGGTGCGAATCGAGATGCTGTAGGAGATTCTGGGAATGATGTCGTCAAAGTGGTGCGCAGGATGGGTTCTCATGTAGTGCGTCAAGTTGTTGCAAACGAGACGACGAGGCAAGGAGGAAAGACGGCGGCTTGCGATCGCGGGATGGTGGGGGTTTGGGGATGACACTGTCGGAGCTGCACCCCGCGACTCGGGCAGCCCAGCCGGGTTATTCGCGAAATGAGACAGATGCCGGTAAAAGTTGTCAGCTTGGACGAAACAATTTCGTTGCGGTGACACGATGTGGGCCGATACCACCGCTTTTTTACGTATTTATACCAGAAAGATGGCCGCGCATTACGTATCGGCAATTGTTTGGCAGATGCCCCAAAGGGTTGTTGAGCGAGGGGTGGTGGGGTCTGACTATAAGGCTCCGGAGAGGATTCTGAAGCGGCCGGCACAGGTCTCAATGCCCGTGGATAGATCGGAGAAGCCCTGTCGGTTTTGGAGGGGAGAACGTAATGTTCGTTATTGCAACTTAAAGGCATGGAGTATACACAGGTCCCTGCATGCTGCCAACCGAAATGGCTGTAGGGTGTGGATAATAACATGGAGGTGGTAGGCCCGCGTGGCAGCCAGCCACAAGCAACATGGTAGTAACCCAGATGACGGTTTTCTACTCTAGTGGAAAGCGAATTGGTGATTCTTCTATCAAACTTGTACAACTACTTGTTTTACTTTCCTCATGCCGTCTCCCACGTGTTGACGGCAACCGTACAGATGCAAGGACACTTCGTGTTTCACTTGATGCAAGTCTATACGTTACATTACAGGGCCGTCATGACTCACACATCTTCCACTGCATACCACGATCGAGCACCATCTTGATTAGCCATGCATATCATCAAGTCGAAGCATCTCAGGTGAGGCTCAACGACCTGAGGCCCCACTCGCAGCCGGGCACCCTGCAAGGCGCTGACGGCTGGCAGAAAGTGGCCCCAGCAACCAGCAACCCGCACCGCAATCTGCATAAATTTTCTTTACAGTGCGCTTTGGACTTGTTCTTACAACCCAACCCGTCTGTCAATCTTTGTGTTTCCGCTTCTGCTTCAAATATCCTCGGATCCTACCTCAGGTTTGGATATTTGTATATTACAGCCATGAATTCCATTCTCATCTTTACAAATTCATGAGTGGTTGTCGCGGAGCTATCCCGATCTCCGACGGCACCGTCTGCTGACGAATCAGGGTGATTCCGCCCGCCACCCTTCAGGCGCGCCCAACCTGCATTTGTCTTCCAGCTAGCCCGTGTCTCAACGTCGCTCCTCTGCCTGACATCACCACCCATCACCATCGGCATCACCTCAATACTGCGTACTGCTTGTGCATCTCCCATCTCGCTCCCCGAGCTCCAAGCTCCGGCTTTCGACATGCAACCGCAGCCCATGGCCTATGTCGAGCTCTCCCAGACGCTGGCCGAGTCGTTCAATGCGCTTGCCGACGAGGTGCAGACGCTGGCCGACCGCAAGACAGTTTTGGAACACAAGCTGCGCTTTGCCCACGAACAGGTGCGTTTTTTTGTTCTTGTCTGGCAGCTTTTCAAAAGGCTCGCATCGTCAAAGCCCCTTTTACCCAACCAAAGCAACAAACGCTGCTTTCGCATCCTCCGGACAAGCGTCCATGAACAAAATGATGAGTTATCTTAGCTCTAGATCATGAGCACAAGCCTTGAATCAGCCTGTGCGAAGGACTGACATACATTTAACGTCTGATTGTTCACCAAGATTTTTTTTTATTTTTCTCTTCTGCCCGCAACCACGCACTTCTGTCGACCTTCGTTGCTAACTATGGCGCAGTTTCAATACCTCGCCGACAAATATGCACCCGCCGCACCAGAAATAGCTGATACACTGTCTAAGCTACAGCTTCCTCCGCATACCTCTGTGGACAACACATCACCCGTTCCACTCCCTCAACGAACAACGCAACCCTCGCAACATCATCTCGCTCTCGTCATTCGTGACGGACGGCGCGCTGCCAGTCGACTTGCTGCATCGCTGGGAGACGCGAGCAAAACTACGGTTTCCAGCAAAGGCACGTTCTCGCATGATTCCAACGACGACGTCTCGTCAATGTCAACAGCGCTGGAGCAAGATTTTACAGTGCAAGGCAAAAGGAGCGCTTTGCAATGTCCTTTTCAGAAGCCTGTCGAGGATGAGAATGGTAGCCAATCGGCGCAGAATGTGGGTATCATCCACTATGACGACCCTTCGGACCCGATTTGCGCTGCCTTGGCTGATGGGACGGAATCTTCCCATGCTGCTACGGGCAATGGGACATCAGCTCCTAGCAAATGCCCCATTCGCTATCTTAACAAGCACAGTCCTGAAGAGGTAGCTCAATACGTGGAAATGCACAAGCATGAGCTTCCCCGCAGCCACGAAGTGTGTTTGAGACGATACGGCCGCAATGAACAAGAGGTCCGCAAACTTGACTCCAAGTATGGCAACATCGCAAGCATGATCGAGGATCTTGGGCAGCTGCATCAGTCCATGCTTCCTGAAGATGCCGAACAGCACCCAGGCGTCAGCGATGGAGACGGTGCTTCGAATCGGCGGGTTGAGAATTGGGCAAACGCCGTCAACACGTCCTCGCACCCCGACGATGATGAAGCTGCACCAGACGATGACGAAGAGCGCCGGAGCCACTTTGACAGGCCGCTCAAGGAGGTCAGGGTCGGCGAATCCCCGAGCAGGCCCTGGGGCATATCAGTTCCCGTGTACGAGTCGGACGACCGTGACTTCAACCTCTTGTCGCCGCCGGCTGCTCCGCTGAAAATGCCTACACCGCATCACCCCCCGGCCATGGCCGCTGCAGGTGGCCCCAAGAAGTGTCCCTTTGACCACACCAAGTTTGCTTCCCTCGCCGGAGGTCGTGGCGGAGAGACTCCCGACTCTCCGCAAAAGGATGGACCTGGTCTGCAGGGACCTCCACCATTTACTCCGTTCCGTGACGACACGGCACGTCCCACACCTGCGCCAGGCGCGCAACAACAACAGCCAGTATTCGTGGCCCCAGACGCCATGCGAGGCAAATCTGATCAGGCCCAAATGGTATTTACAGGGCCGGTCTTTATTGGGTATCCTATGGATCAGGCCCTGCAGTTTATGAATCAGTATCAGCGTCGTGCTTGATTGTGTTTCTGTTTGAGAGCAGTGTTTCTGGCTCTCCCAATTGTCGGCATTTCTTTCTTATTTTCTTCTCATGAGCGGTGGCGTTTGGGTATTTCACGATGATACAATGACATATATACCGGTGTATTATTACCACCAATTCCATGCGCAGCGCGGCATGGCTAGCTTAATCATATAATGCCAGCGTATTGACCTTGACACACCATTTACGTAGAGCTTGTGATTGCAAAATTTGTAAATTAATGCTTAATTACCATGGTGAAAAGAAATCTATGTCTTCTATAGCAGAAAGGCTCTCCGTATGCCTCATATACAAAACGCCAAACCCATGATTTCGTCTTTACAGTTTTCCAGAGTCACATTCCTAATTCCTCTCCGCACTGTCCCTGGAGACTCGCTCGTTTTTTTTTGTCCGGCTGCCACGGCCAGTTAGTGCATCTTCAGGCCCGGGGATTTGGACCTGTTGCCGTCGCTCTCCTCGTCGGAGTAGTTGCCGCCGTCGGCCTCCCACATAGAGAGGTCGTCGTCGGACATGATGGCGGCGGCGTCCTCGGGATCGAGGAGGGTGGTCTCGGAGTCGACGTATCCGCCGGCCTCGCCGCGCTCGGCGTCGGTGCCGTCCATGGCCTGCTCGCGCGCAATGTCGGCGGCGCGCTCCATGGTGCGCCGGTAGATGACGAAGCCGACGGCGAGGCCGACGAGGCCGCTGAGGCCCATGCCGGTCCAGTTGATGATCTTGTCGCGGGTGGTCATTTCGGAGCCCTTTTCAAAGAGCACGGCGAGGCGGCTCCCGATAAAGACGTGGACGAGGAGCTTAACGCTGTTCGGTAACTCGAGTCAGTATGGAAGACAAAGTGATACAACGCGCGCTCTGTGCGGCAAAGCAGGCAGCACCGATCCAGGAACAGCGCGCGCGCCAAGGGACAAGACAAATGCTCACCTCGACAGGGCAGTGGAAATGGTAAACGCGAGCGGCGTGATGCTGGGAATGGTGGCGAGGAAGCCGTTGCTCAGGCTAAACGGCAGCGGGCAGAAGCGGATCGCGGTGAGGTAGAGGATGCCCTCGCGGCGCATGACCTGGGCGAGGGCCACGAAGCGCGGGTCCTTGCCGACCATGCGCTCGACAAAGTTGCCGAGGACGGTGCGGCTGGCGACAAAGGCGCCGAGGCTGCCGAGGGTGCAGGCGGCGGCGGCAATGGGCCAGCCCCAGGGGAAGCCCCAGACGAAGCCGGCGACGGTGGTGGCGGTGGCGTAGCCGATGACGGGCGGGAACGAGGTGACGAAGATCATGGCAAAGTTGATGAGCCAGCCGCCGGGGAGCCGGCGCCACTTTTCGGCGACGGGGCCGAGCCAGTCGAAAAAGGCCTGCGTGTACACGAGGGCGAGGAGGCCGAGCACGCCGAGCACCAGGCCGGCCAGGCCGATGAGCACCTGCTGGAGGAACGGCAGCCGCAGGTACCAGGCGAGGACGCTCAGGCCCCAGTCGACGGTCTGCTTGACGAGCGACTGCGCCTGCGCGAGGTACGAGGTCGAGGCGGAGGGCGAGGGGTTGTGGCTGCTGCGGCGACGGATGTGCCCGCGGGACAGCCGCCCCGAGGAGTCGTGGCGGGACCAGCGCGGCGCGGCATCGGTCGGGGAGGGAGAGGGCGAGGAGGCGGTCGAGGAGGGACGCAGATGCGTCGACGGACTGCTCGGCATGGTGTAGAGCTGCGCGTGTGCGTTGTTGTTGCCAGTGTGTCGAGGGTGGTGCGTACGTGGTCGCTTATGCGACAAGGGGTCCCGAGGGAGCCCGGCGACGAGGTTGTCGGCTAAAGGGATGTGTGGTGTTTGCGGCGGAATATCAGTGGCGCGCGACAAGTCTGTCTAGGCCATGACGGAAAAAAGACTCTGTATGTTGTCTGTCTTGGGAGTTTCGGCTCTGTGGTGCCGCTGCGTGGAAGCTGCTTTGCAAGGGAGGCTTTTGCTGACGAGGCTGTCGTCGGATATCTCGGGGTGCGAGGGGAGATGAGGCCAAGTATAAAGAGAGGGTCTTTTCAGGGTCCCAGGGTGGAAGCTGACGAGGAGATGTTCTGACCTGTAAAATGAAGGCGAACGCAAACGATAAAAAGGATGAATTATGAAGAGGTGCGTGGATTATGAGAAGCAGGATGAAACGAAATCAGTCGCGTTTTGACTTTCAGTTCCAGAGGCCAAAGCCAAGGGGTCTGTGGATGCGCCCGCGCCGCACCGCGTGGGAAAATAGATGACGTGGGTCACCTGTAAGTTGTAACTGGGTGCGAGGCGACCAGTCGCAGGCGCGAGGTAATTTACAGTGGCGACTGTCTGCCACTACTTTGTCTGACGGCGACAGAGCCACACATAAAACGGAAAACAGACATGCTTACCGAGGTGCCGCGTAGCGCTGCGCCTCTACAGAGTATATTATGCCTTGCTTTCCCTGCAACGATGATCCTTAACGCTTCACCGATGCCTTCCAAAAAGGCAAGTCCGACATTGGTCGTCGACTGAATGACAAAAGGAACTGAAAAGGGAACTGAAATGAGAAAAACCCGACACCGAATTCCATCCTTTTCCGACATCTGGCGTGCGTCATGCCGCGCAACCAACTGCATTGGTCTAGTTACAAGCGTCAGCCCTATCGAGAAGAAGGGGCTGTGCAAATACCAAGGTGTGTGTAATTGCATGATAGAGAACAACGCTAGATCCTTCCTCTATGCTCCTTGCCCAGGCTGAATAGCACATTAAAAGTGCGATTGCTCTGGATGGCGCCACCGTCAACGCTTTATAGGGTATCAGCTTTTGGCCCCCAGACTTTTACAGCCTCGCACCTACAAAAGCCGCCGCTTCCTAACGTCTGGCCGCACGAAAAGGTGTAGGTGCATAATGCGTGGCTTATTTAGATGCTCGATAAACGATGTGCCTGCAGAAAACGGCGTATCCGCTCGCTGTAGGCACTCAGCCCACCCCAGGAAGGCGATCATTCTCGCTGTGAGTCACTAGCCAGCCTCATCATTTAGACATAAGACTTGAGGGCCAGCGTACCATTTCCAAGCAGGTCTTTGTCAAAAGGAATTGCACCCATATCAATAGAGAAACTGCTATACAATGGACGTTCTCATAGCAAAACTCCAGTCGCTTTTGCGACACAATTTCCACGTCACCGCATCTGATACTGCGAGGCACGACCAATGGTTCAAAAGAGTGTACCAGACCTGGGCAGAACAAAACAAGGAGCTTCTGCTCTTGACGCCCCGAGTTTCTCGGACCGAATGGGCACCGGAGATGGTGCAATTCTCTGCTCTGCTCGCTCTTCACATACGAAGCCTGGCTGCCGCCGAGCGGCAAAGACTGGAGGCCTCGTTCCCGCCCCGCGACGACAAGCTCTTCCCAGACTCGGTGCTGGACGAGCCGCCCCTCATGTGCCAGCTCCATGAGAGGCAGGCCCCGGCGCTGTCCCCCCGCGTGCAGCGCGGCGACTGGTGGCCCGGCCAGGACCTGGTCGACCTGGCGTACGCCGGCAGGGCGCTGCTGGAGCGCGAGCAGACGGCGGCATTGGTGCGCGTGGCCCAGATGCGCGGCGTGCACATGAAGGACGCCGCGGAGACTAGAAAGCGCAGGCGAGACCGGTGGCATTGGTCGGCGGAGGCGGAAGGCGGCTGGGGTGCGCTCGTGGACGAGGCGCTCCTCATCTTCTTCTTTGCCGCGGTTGTCGGCACGTTTCCAGACGAGCTCCTCACGGAAAAGGCCAGGTACAAGAGCTGGCTACCGTACGGCGAGCTGCTGTCAGGCTTGGGCCCGCCGGAGCGTTTCGTAGAGGCGCTGGAGAAGCGGCCCGGCGGCGGCGGCGCCTTCAAGGCAGGAGGGCTGCGCTCGCCGGCCGATCTGCGGCCGCACATGGAACGATGCGTGCGCATCTTGGCCGCGGCGGACGTCTTGCACGAGGCGTGCGGTCTTGAAGCCGTGGACTGGCCGTCGCGCATCAGCAGCGCCATGCTGTACTTTGTCGGCTTCGAGGCGTGGAACAGGGCGCGCGAGGGACAGACGTACCTGCACTGTCCTCTCAACACCGCCAAGGACGGTCGGTGGCTGTCGCACGGCCTCGGGGGCGACGGAGCGACAGATGAAGGGCGCGTTGCGGCGGCGGCGGAAGATGGCATCAAGGCAGTCGTCGGGTCCAGGCTGGTCCGGCCGCGCGATCCATTGCGGCTGCGCGAGCCTCGTGCCGATGCGGTGGTTGGTGACGACGACGTCGACGAGGAGGAGCAGCGTAAGCTGGACGAGTTGGAGCGCGCAGAGGCCGCGTATGGGGCAAAGAGAAGCACGAAGTACCAAAGGAGGATAGTAGGCGATTAAGTATCAAGGTCGCAAGCTGAGGCGCTCGAGTGGAAGACGGCGAGCTCGCCACTAAAATGTGACGGTACGGCAAGATTACTTTCATGGATTCATCAATACAGGAGTCTGTCTTTTTTTGTCATCAGAGGTTCTTTATCGTAAAAAAGTAGACTCTGCTCCATGGATGCCTTTCTAATATGCTTCGTCTCGGATCCCATTCACGAGGGCGGCTCACCCGGCCGGCGCAGGTCCCTTTACAACTCTGCAGAGTAAGGATACATCGATTGCGATCAGCAATGGTAAGCTAACTCAGGATGCATGTTATATAATTTTCGTCTCGTTTATTCTGCATAAAAAAGAAAACAAAATCCATGGCGCCTTTATGCGAGGCTGCAATCATCGGCATCCTTTCCGAAGTGCCGTCGTCGGGTATCAGACGCCGCTGATATAGAAGCAGTAATATGCGCTGCCGTACTTTCCGAGCAACAAAATGGGCACTACTGGTGTTCATTCAAGGCTCTGAATCTGAGACTGGCACGGTTAGAGGCTGTAAGCAGACGCCAGCCAGCCAGCTGCCGCGCAAGAGTGAGCATATCGGGAGTGATGTACGGTATACACGTGCCACACACCCACCCCACCTTGGGTGGTTGTGTGCCACGTGTAATGATTGAATGTATAGGTAGATATCGTGAGGGTATTGCCGTTATCGCTTATGATTGATCCGGCCTGCTGAATGAATGTTTCCATGTTGTGCAAGGCGACGCCCACGGTACCCTCGTTGTGCGCAGCAATTACGGGGCGAGACAGCCACGCTGCGGATTGCAGCCACGCAGCAGCTGTCATGAATCGGAGGGATGCCATGTCCTTATTACTTGGTGCAAGATATTAATGGTTGGGTTTAACAGCCCCCCGGCCACCGCGACAGCAGCCTCAGGTGCCCATGTGCCTACCTGTCACCTAGGTATCACTGGTAGGTGCCGATGGCGCGCCATACTTGGTACAGATTGTTGGATCTGCAGGAGCAGTCTCCTCTCCACTAGTCCCCAATCAGCAGGCAGGCCTAAAACGACCAGGACAATGCTCCGGCAAGATTTATTAAATTTCTTTAAATGGCGATGGGAAAAGGGTTCTGTCCGTCTTGACCCTGTCACCTCACCTCGGCTGGCCGTCCGTGCAAAAGTGTTTACTCAAGGCCCCCTGCCGGTGACGTAGTGCAGCGGGTCCTCCTCTGGCTGGGCGGCATTTTGGGGGTCCAAAACCCCCACAATTTGAGGGATGATGTGGGCAGTGCGGCCAGAGGGGACGAGGGACGAGGGACGAGGGACGAATGAGGGAGACGAGGAGAGAAGAGTTCGGAAAAGGAGAGGATTGGCGGGTGAGAAGAATGGTTTTGAAGACGCCGAGATTGCGGCATGCGATGCTGAAAGCCGGGGATTGATAGATGAAAGGGTTAATGGGCTGAGATCACGCGCCCCAGGCCAGGGGTTCAGTTCCCCGCGGGCCAATGTGCGCGCTGCCGGCCCGGGTGTTTGCGCCCGTTTGTGCTCGGGGGCACTGGGGGTTTGGGTAATCACATTTGTGGCGGAGAGCACTACATTGGTGCTTGGTACTGGTAGATCCGAACCGGCGCAAGGCACCTCGAGTGTGCTGCAACCGGCTCCTTGGACCTCGTTGACCGCTGTAGACAAAGAATGGCATGTTCTTTTCTGAATGTCGGCAGTATGTGGGATACAACCGACACTAATCCGTCGCTTAATCTGTTGTCGACTGATCGTGACTCGCGAGGTATAACAAGAGGTGCTAGATATTGATAATGATGAAAAAAAAAAAGGTGTCCTACAGCACAATTATCCCAGCTGTTTCAAAGTAAGACCCTTGGAATTTCCTTTCTCCTTGGCCGTCTTTTTCTTTCTTACGCGAAAGCTGCCACTGTCACTCTGCCGGCGCTACTGCGTGCGTGCCCCAGACTTGCTGCGACAGTGTCCATCTCGCAACGGGCTGGCTGCTGGCTGGCTGCTGGCTGGCTTGGGCCTCGCCTGTTGGTGGCGCGCGCCCCTTTCCAACGTCTTGTCAGGCGGTGGCGTGCTGCTCTCTTCTCCCCCTTCCCCAGGTGTCTAACTAGCACGCCTACTCAGTAGGTACCTACGTTTGTAGAATGGGCTGGGATCATCTCGCCGGCGCGCCCGTCTTGCCTTAAACTCAAATTAAAAATACAATGAAGAATAAACCATACTGAATATTATAATACCCACGCGCTAAGCTTATATTAGAGGCCGTTTTTTTTTCCCTTTCAGGGCGGCGTCTCAGGCGACTGGTGGATGGAATAGCTGCGCACTCACCACATCACCTCACCTCACCTAATCGCCCGCCCGCCACTCATCTGGTGTGTGCCTGGGCCTCCTCCCGGAATCTCGTATTGCTAGCGGCTCCCACTGTGCGCAGGACTGGGAGGCACTGTACCTTTCTCCAAGCCCATCTCCTGGTTGGCTCATGTGATGGTCGGAGCGGCCTGGCCGGTGAAGTTGATCCACCAGACCCTGCCGGCGCTGTCGCTTTGGCTGGGCCTTTTTTTTTTAGTGGCAGTCGATCGATTCTGTTCGTATTGTGCGGCGACTGATTGTGGGCGCAGCTGGCAGCCGTCTGAGCAGCTCGCGGCGGCGTTGCTCATGAGCGTCCTGCGTCCTGCTGTAGTATTCATCATGTGTAATGTGCTAATGTATCTTTGGTGTGCAAATTTCTTTGAAGCGCCTGGCGTTTTCCTTATCAGCCGCGACATGCATGCTGCCTGGTAATCGCCGACCGTTTCGATGCTGCTGCTCAGCCGGTTTGCTGCGCGTTCGCCGCTCGGCTGGACAGCTCAGCCTGGCCATTAAAACCACCAACCAGGACAAGAGACGGGTCAGGTAGATTGGAAAACCAGCAGCCTGGCACCTGACAAGGCGATAATAAAGCAAGCAAAGTTGAGAAAAAAAAAGAGAACGACCCGCTTGACCAACGATCCTCCTGCTAAAACACAACTAGGCTGGTTTGGCTGGGCGCCTGTAATCCCGAATTCTCACAGCGGTAGCCACTTGAGCCACATCTCCCACTGCTCCTCCCCCCACAACTTCCCTCGCACAGTGTCACCCACCATCAGCCCACGCCTACCGCTTTGCCTGTTCCTGCCAGTATCTACCAGCAGGTAGCCCACCTCCCTGTACTCCGTACCGACCGAGTCGACAGCAGGTCGGCCGCAGCAGCGTCTCGTCGCCCCAGGCCTTCGAGAACGTGGAACCCGACCTCGCGAACGCTGCAGCTTCTTTTTTTCCCTTTCGCCATCTGCCGCCATTGGAATCACCATTTCGCAGCTGCCACGGCATTCCAGCGTCGTCGTCGACATCGGCTTTCTTTTCTCGGCCCTCCTCTCCTTTGGCCTTGCTCGACACCAGAGCCCTTGCGCTGCCTTTTTTTAATTTTTGGGCTGCGTCTTCACCCACCAGTCACCCGCCACCACCGCTGAGAGCACCTCCTCATTCTCTCCCTCCTCTCCGCCCGATCGCGCGCACTTCCCTTTTCATCGAACCCCCCAACCAAACCACCCAATCGCCTCTCGACCAGCCCTCCTTTTGTGCTCCTCGCCAGCCAAAGGATGCGATCGTGCTAAGAGTGCATCGCGCACCTTTGTTTGGGTTGTCTATCGTCTACAGTCGTTTTTGCCAGCTTGCAAGCGTCGGCTGCTGTCGCTCTCGAGTGCAACTGCCCGCCATTCGCCATACTGACGACACCCACCCGTCGGACTCATCTCAAAGCCCGCCACCCGCCTATACAACACAAATAATTTTGTTGCGACTCGAATCATACCAGCAACTCCCCATTTTGCTTCAAGACTGCGTTTGAGCAGTCTTGCCCGGCGCCATGGTTGACGACTCTGTCCTCGCCGCGGCTGCCCAAGTCGTCTCCTCTCTTGCCTCGGACCCCAAGACGGCTTCTTCGCTGACCGTATCACTTGGGTCCAAGATCAAGCTCCCTGGAGACGACTCCCCGGCTAAGCAATACTTTGAGATTGAGCTGCAAAAACTCGCTCTGAGAATCGCTCACCTCGAGCGGAGAGCTTCCACTGCGCCTGCTACTGCTCTCCCGGAAACCCCAAACGAAATCAACGATCCAGTCTTTGGCGAGGATCCTACCGTCTCCCCGGCGGTTCGTGCCGCCAAGGCAAAGCTCCTCCAGGCCAACCCAGGCTTGATGGAGGGCTCACGTTTTGGCGGCCATATAACAAAGGAGCAGCTCGAGGGCCTTCGCGTGCACGTCGATGGCCAGTCCAAGCTCCTCGACAACCAGCGTCACGAGCTGGCTGGCGTCAATGCTCAGCTACTTGAGCAGAAGCATCTTCAGGAGCGCGCTCTCGAGGTGCTTGAACAGGAACGCGTCGCTACGCTTGAACGAGAATTATGGAAGCATCAAAAGGCAAACGAAGCCTTCCAAAAAGCTCTTCGCGAAATTGGTGAAATCATCACAGCCGTCGCCCGCGGTAACCTCACCATGAAGGTTCGTATGAACACCGTCGAGATGGACCCCGAAATTACTACTTTCAAACGCACAATCAACGCCATGATGGACCAGCTGCAAATCTTCGCCTCGGAAGTCTCCCGCGTCGCTCGTGAAGTCGGTACCGAGGGTCTGCTCGGTGGCCAGGCCCGTATTGGCGGTGTTGACGGAACCTGGAAGGAGCTCACTGACAATGTCAACGTCATGGCCCAGAATCTTACTGACCAAGGCAAGTATTTCGTACTCTTTCGTCGCGTCTTCGCCTCGTCACCTCGCGCTAACACGTATAGTGCGAGAAATTGCCTCTGTCACCACGGCCGTAGCCCATGGTGATTTAACCAAGAAGATTGAACGACCCGCTCGCGGAGAAATTCTCCAACTCCAGCAGACCATCAACACCATGGTGGACCAACTGAGAACATTCGCCTCCGAGGTCACACGTGTAGCCAGAGACGTCGGCACTGAGGGTATACTCGGCGGACAAGCCGATGTGGGGGGAGTCAAGGGCATGTGGAACGACCTGACGGTCAACGTCAATGCCATGGCCAACAACTTGACGACTCAAGTACGTGACATTATCAAGGTCACGACGGCCGTCGCCAAGGGTGACCTCACCCAAAAAGTCCAAGCCGATTGCCGAGGTGAAATCTTCGAACTCAAGTCCACCATCAACTCGATGGTCGACCAACTATCCCAATTTGCTCGCGAAGTCACAAAGATTGCCAGAGAAGTCGGTACCGAAGGCCGCCTAGGTGGGCAGGCCACAGTTCACGACGTCGAGGGTACATGGCGTGATCTTACCGAAAACGTCAACGGTATGGCCATGAACCTCACAACCCAGGTGCGAGAAATCGCAAAGGTCACTACCGCCGTTGCCAAGGGTGATCTCACAAAGAAGATTGGCGTAGAAGTTCAGGGTGAAATTTTGGAGCTCAAGAACACGATCAACCAGATGGTTGACCGTCTCGGTACCTTTGCCGTCGAAGTCAGCAAGGTCGCCCGCGAAGTCGGTACCGAAGGAACACTAGGTGGCCAAGCCCAGGTCGCCAACGTCGAGGGCAAATGGAAAGATCTCACCGAAAATGTCAACACCATGGCTTCCAACCTCACAGTACAAGTCAGAAGTATTTCAGCTGTCACGCAAGCCATTGCCAATGGCGACATGAGCCGCACCATCGATGTCGAAGCAAACGGAGAAATCAAGGTTCTCAAAGAAACCATCAATAACATGGTTGGTAGACTCTCGAGTTTCTGCTACGAGGTGCAGAGAGTTGCAAAGGATGTCGGTGTCGACGGCAAGATGGGTGCCCAGGCCGACATTGCTGGATTGAACGGACGATGGAAGGAAATCACGACAGACGTCAACACCATGGCTGCCAACTTGACAACTCAAGTGCGTGCCTTTTCCGACATTACAAACTTGGCCACGGATGGAGACTTTACCAAGCTAGTCGATGTTGAAGCATCTGGTGAAATGGATGAGCTGAAACGCAAGATCAACCAAATGATTTCAAACCTCAGAGACAGTATTCAACGAAATACGCAAGCCCGAGAAGCGGCTGAACTGGCCAACAAGACCAAGTCTGAATTCCTTGCCAACATGTCTCACGAGATTCGAACCCCCATGAACGGCATCATTGGCATGACGCAACTGACTTTGGATACCGACCTGACACAGTATCAGAGGGAAATGCTGAACATTGTCAATAACCTTGCGAACAGCCTTCTCACGATCATTGACGACATCCTCGACTTGTCCAAGATTGAGGCCAGGAGAATGGTTATTGAGGAGATCCCGTATACGTTACGTGGAACCGTATTCAACGCGCTCAAGACCCTGGCTGTCAAGGCCAACGAAAAATTCCTCGACCTAACCTACAAGGTCGACAGTTCCGTCCCCGATCACGTTGTTGGTGACAGCTTCCGTCTTCGACAGATTATTCTCAACCTTGTGGGCAACGCCATCAAGTTTACCGAGCATGGTGAGGTTAGCCTCATAATTAAGAAGAGTACACTGGATGAGGCGGTTGGACATGGCCAATATGCCATTGAATTTGTCGTGGAAGATACGGGCATTGGTATTGCCAAGGACAAGCTGGACCTTATTTTCGACACATTCCAGCAAGCCGATGGTTCCATGACCCGCAAGTTTGGTGGCACCGGTCTTGGTCTGTCCATCTCAAAGAGACTGGTCAACCTCATGGGTGGTGACCTGTGGGTCAACAGTGAAGCTGGCCGAGGCAGTCAATTTCACTTTACTTGCCGCGTCAAGCTCGCAATGGATGATCATGAGACTCTGTTCAAGCAGCTCGAGCCCTACCGCGGCCACCAAGTTCTCTTTGTGGACAAGGCTCAATCGAGCTCCGGGATCGAGATTCGTGCCATGCTGGAGCAGATTGGCATGCACCCTGTCGTGGTCGACTCGGAGAAGAGCTCTGCCTTGACAAGACTCAAATCTGGCGGCGCCTTGCCGTACGATGCCATACTCGTCGATTCTATCGAGATGGCACGAAGACTCCGTGCGGTCGACGACTTCAAGTATCTGCCCATCGTCTTGCTTGCTCCAGTGGTGCATGTTAGCCTCAAGTCGTGCCTGGACTTGGGTATTTCCTCATGCATGACCACGCCGTGCAAGCTGATTGACTTGGGCAACGGCATGATTCCCGCGCTGGAGAACCGAGCAACGCCAACTCTGGCCGACAACACCAAATCGTTTGAGATTCTGCTCGCCGAAGACAACACTGTGAACCAGAGATTGGCTGTCAAGATCTTGGAGAAATACCACCACGTTGTTACCGTGGCGGGCAATGGTTGGGAGGCTGTTGAGGCTGTCAAGGAGAAGAAGTTTGACGTTATTCTGATGGACGTTCAGATGCCCATCATGGGTGGATTTGAGGCTACCGGCAAGATTCGCGAATACGAGCGTAGCATGGGATCACATCGCACACCCATCATTGCGCTGACAGCCCACGCAATGATGGGGCATCGCGAGAAGTGCATTCAGGCTCAGATGGACGAGTATCTGTCTAAACCGCTTCAGCAGAACCAGCTGATCCAGACCATCCTCAAGTGTGCGACTCTTGGAGGGCCGCTTTTGGAAAAGAACCGTGAGCGTGAGCTGCTCGCCATGCAGGCGGACGCTAACTCGTCGCTCCACAAGGAAGATAGCGGACTGATGCGTCCAGCCATGGAAAGCCGCTCCTTTACGTCACGCGAGACGATGAAGGCCCGAGAAGCGGCCGCAGCCAACGGCAACGACCCGAACTCAAGGCAAGACGCAATCTCCAGAACACGTCAAGAAATGGCTGATACCCGGAGACTCTCCAGCTAGAGCGATGGAGAGTACTCCAAAACTGTTTGATATGATGCGTGGAAACTGTTTACGACCAAGAGAAATATTCCTTCTCACATTTTTCATTTATTCATTTTTGCTTGAAAGGCAGCATGGCAAAGCGGATATTCTCTTCATCATGGCAATGACGTTCCCTGAATGCTCCAATCATACGAAGCTCCACGAATGCTCTCAGCTCGACGGGACCTTGTCTCGAGCCGATCACGATTGCTGAGACAATGGGAAGATCTTTGAGCAAGCATCACTTTCTTTATTGTATTTTAACTCGAATCGTTTCGGTGTTTGTGGGAATTGGTCGTTATAGCGACCACGACATTTTATTCTCCTTCCGAGAGCCCACAAGAACCAAAACAAAGACTTGGAGTGAAGGGCCACCCAAATCGGGAGGAGATGCTGCGGGACAAGAAATGTGGGCTGTCGATGCGGCAAAGAGCAAAGTGTCTTGGCGATGGAAGGGAGGTGTTGGCAATTGGCATTTCATAATTCGTCCTTTTTCGTCCATCTGTAATTTGCAGGCTACCAGTAAGTTAGTCTATTTTCCTCAGGTGCGAGTGCGCTTTTCTTTGCTTGTTTATGGGGAAAGGGGCTTTCTATACGTCAATTCACATTACAAATTCCTCGATTCTTTTGGTTTATATATTCAAAGATTGCTCCCTCTTTTACTTTCCATGTGCGAGTTGCCGCTTGTGCTTTGTACGGTGGCATAGGCGGTGAAAAGTATCCAAGCCCTCTGCGCTTTGAGGCGTCACGGTGCAGAACTCGGTTGCGTTTCTAACATCACTTTGAATTTCAACGGTTCAGCTCCTATGTACAATGTTGCAGTCATGCGCCCGTCAAGGTACCACGGCTCGTAATCTATCACTCTTGTGCAATGTTTGGTCCATCAAGATGTTTTAGGAATGTCGGGTTCACCTGCCTTTGCTGCTGCCGCCGTTGCCGTCCGTGCCCGTCTTGACGTCGTCGTCGTTTTTGCCGTCGCCACCTTTTTGCTGCTCAAAGGCGGCGAGCATGGCGTCGAGCTTGGACTCGAGGTTGGTGAGGTTGGCCTCGAGCTGTGTGGCGGTCTGCTCGCCCCTAAATTGCGCGTCAGTACAAGTCTATTTTTATTTAGTTATCAGTTCTGTAAATGCATGCAGGCCCCAATTCCCCTTTGGCAGAACCCATGTCTGTTTGTGTTTGCATGCCGCGAGGAATAGTGATTGCAGGCAGAAGAGCATTCAATGTGTGAGTTTACTTGGTGATTTCGCGGTACGCCTGTATGCTGTGTTAGAAATTGCATTTGTGTTTCTCTATGTAGATACAAGCACGTACCGTGGCTAGATCTTGAGGGTTGGACGGCAGCGCCTGCTTCTCATCCTTGCTGCCGGGCGACGTCATTTTTGAGGTGTCGTGTATAGGTGCTGCTTCAGCCCCCTCCCACGCTGCATGAGACGCGATGGGATGAAATCAACCAGAGGCTTTAAGAGTGATTTCCGTATTTTGAGAAGATATTTATGCGGTTTTGACGGCCTCTGGTCAAGGTGATGAATCGCCCTGGAGCAAGTGGCGACGGCTGCTTGGCTATGGACCGTGTTGGAGGTATGTTCACGTGACCCTTGGGTCGAATTTATATTGTTTGACTTTGTGAGGAACGATCAACATGTAATGATGTCAAGAAAATTGCGGCGGGTTTGATGGGAATATATTTTTGAATCGAGATGGTTCGTACATGCCATCGTTGCGAGCAAATATGCTCTCTATTATTTGCGACGCTGGCGCGCGCCATTACCTTCTCCATCAGCACACACTCTCACCACGCGCCTTGAAAGCAAAGACGCCTTTCACCTCTCCTCGAGCGCCAGTAGTTCGTGGACTCCAGGATCTCGTCGCAGCCTTGCAGCAGCAGCCCGCCCCATCGCCGCAGAAAAGGCACCGTCACCTCCCAGCTGCGCGGATCCGACGGTTCGCCCCAGACCACCAGCCCGGCGGCAGCACCGTCGCCGCCGCCGCCTCCCCACTCGACGAGGTCGTCCCAGAGCTGCACCTCGTCGTCCTCGGCCAGGGACTCGCACACGTAAATGGCCAGCAGCCAGTTGTCGCGCATCCGCGCCAGCGGGAGCAGGTCGATCCAGGGGTGGTGCGGGATGCGCCGCTGGAGCGCCGTGGGGACCAGCGACGCCGGGGGGCTGACCAAGGAGCCGGCAGCAGCGCCAGGCTCCTCCGTGATCACGGGCGATGGCGGCGGCGGCGGTGGTGGTGGTCCGATGAGCCCGAATGGCGACATGGCGTCGCAGATGAGCCAGTCGACCGGCAGTCTGAGGGCAGAGGCGTTGGATGTGAGGGCGTTGATGGTGTTTAGCTGCATGACCCGCGTGAGCTGATTCGCGTCCGGCCGGTTCAGCATGTAGCTCCGCACGGCTTCCAGGGCGAAGCGCTGCAGGCGAGCGCGCGTCTGCACCGCCTTGTCCGCGGTGAACTGCTCACGGTGGTCTACTTCTGCTGCGTCTGCAGCTGAGGCCTTTGCCGTCTCGGATGGCTGTCTTTGGCGTCCTTTTTTTTGTCCACCCAGTTAGCTCCGTGGAAACCGCGGGCTGCAAACGACAAGGACTGCTTACGGGCTCTCTGGTTCAGTCGGTTTTGCAACGTTTTTCGCCTCTTTGGATCCGTGATGCCAGCCCAGTCTTCCTGCTGGCGCTGGATGTAGCCCTGGTGGCGCATCGGCCGCAGGACGATTGGTTCGCTGAGAGAGGCCATGACGGAGTTGCTGATGATACTTTGACTTGCGTGTAGATGATCGGCTGCATGTATATGCAGGCGGATGACATTGCACAAATCTACCAACAAGGCCATTATAACCAGGTTATTGGCGAGCCAAGGGTCGCATCTTGGTGGATCCCTCGAGATAGCGTCATGGCCAGCCATGCTTATCTCCGATGGAGTTTATTTCGGTTCCAACCAGCCTCATAGGAACGATGACTCTTTACTGTTCCGGAGAATCGCTGTCATTGACGCGCGTGGCAGTTGTAGTGGTGGCACTGGCGGTGGCGCAGACCAATGCGCCTCCTTGACAGAAGCATGACCTGGAGGCTTTCTTGGTACATGGGTACGCTCGCTACAAAGATTGGGCTGGTAAGAAAAGAATGATTCTGATGACGAGGGCGCTGCTGAGTCCCAACAGTGGACCGCTGTGAAGATGATTTGCATCTAGAACTCCGCCACAATAGTACGTCATGAATTAGGTGTCTATGTATGCCTGCTGCCAGCATCGTGTGGGCCAATCTATATTGCGCTAATGCAGCTGGATGACAGGATCGGGGTATTAGGCTTTATTTTGGTACCCGGATCTCCACGCTCTTGCTGTCAATACGACCTTGTAGTCGGCGAACAGCCATCTGTTGTTGGTCGTTTGTCAATGTCGGGCGGTTTGTCCGGGGCTAAAGCAACTGCATAACAAGACTAGCTCAGGTTTCTGTACTTGGGCATTGGTGTGATTGCGCTGTGCACATGGTCCTATACTCGGCCAAAAGCTGTTCAAGCTTAATTGTCTGCGAAGCAGGGACTGCTCGACACGACAGGACAGTCGGCCTAACGGCGACGCTAATGCAACCGGATGACAGGACCCCATGCGCATCTGTCTTTGAGTTAATTTTTTTGGCGTATTCGGTCTCTCACTCGGCGAAAACTGTACCTGTTTGCTTGACTGCCAAGCATCTCAGCCATCATTGAGCGGTCGACATGCCGTCTTGAGTGCTGCACCAGTAAAGTCGAGATGTTCAATTCCCTCAATTGTCTAACCCATGGACGCGTGGTCTCTGTAACCTTGCTGCGATTCTTTTGGCATTTCTGATATTGCACTTGGAAGCGGCACATGCCAAGTATTGACAACTACGGGGAATGAGACCCTACTTGTCCACTCGTCCAAGTATAAAACCCCTTCGTGGCCTAGACATGAAAGAGTAGAAGTGCAGAGATACTTTAATCTTGCACTTTTTACCGACACACTCAAGTTTTACCAGCAACTAATTACCAGCATTCGATATTGCACCATGTACCTGGGACACAGCATCATCGCGGTCTGCGCAATGGTCATCGCAAACACTCTGCCAGCTGCGGCACAGAACATGTCGTTTGGAGCCGACAACTTTTACCAAAGCAGTCGCGTGTCCGTCCGCTCGATTACTTTCAAGAACATGTACGGAATGTCCATCGCCGCCAATCTGTACAACAGCGACGCCTTCAACCGCAGTGCCAACGCTCCCGCCATTGTCGTCGGCCACCCTTTTGGCGCCGTCAAGGAACAGAGCGCAAATCTCTACGCCCAAAAGCTTGCCGAGCGAGGCTTCGTCGCCATTTCCCTCGACCACTCATTCTGGGGCGCGAGCCAGGGCCGGCCACGCAACGCGGCGTCGCCGGACCTGTACGCCGAAGCGTTCAGCGCGGCCGTCGACCACCTCGGCACGCAGGCCTTTGTCGATCGGGAGCGCATCGGCGCCCTCGGCATCTGCGGCAGCGGGTCCTGGCTGATCAGCGCGGCCAAGATTGACCCGCGCATCAAGGCCGTCGCGACGGTGAGCATGTACGACATGGGCGCCGCCACCCGCAACGGTCTGGGACGCGCGCAAAGCCTCGACCAGCGCAGGCAAATCGTCGCCGAGGCGGCGCGGCAGCGCTGGACAGAGGCGGAGGGCGGTGACACACAGTACACTGGCGGTACACCAAACGAGTTTTCCGAGAACATGGCTCCCGTCCCCGCCGAGTTTTACGATTACTACCGCACGGCGCGTGGCGAGTTCACCCCAGCGGGCTCGTCAAGAAATCTCACCACGCACCCGACGCTCGCGAGCAACGTCAAGCTCATGAACTTTTACCCGTTCAACGACATTGAGACAATCTCGCCTCGTCCCTTGCTCTTTGTCGCGGGCGACCAGGCACACTCGCTGGAGTTTAGCGAGGACGCTTATGCCAAGGCGGCAGAGCCAAAGGAGCTGTACTTGGTCCCGCGCGCAGGTCACGTCGACCTTTACGACCGCGTGGAGCTTATTCCTTTTGAAAAGCTCGCCAAGTTCTTCCACACTAATCTTGTCAGGGATGGGCCCGTCGTAGGCAACGGCGGCGGAGTGCTGTAAGTCGTCGCAATATGCGCCGCGCTGCCACGAAATCGGACTATGCTGGCGTATATAGGCTGCAGGACTCTACCATAGAATAACACCGAGAGAGAACCGCCACTGAATTGCCGAAGATTGTCGCTATATTCGCAACTAACCAGCTACTGTACCGTTGGACTTGTCTCACTCAAAGAAAAATTCATACACGAATCGGAAAAAGTATGCTTGCTCGTGGATGTCAACTGACGAAAATTCCGCACGACTTTCTAGTCTTATATATGCTGTATTATGGTCTATAAATTATCGGGGCTTCCGTACCTCTTGCCCAGTTCTTGCCCTGCACGACTCTCTTGTTATGTACAACGTAGATAACAAGCTGCAAAGATGCAAAGGCGATGCCCACAGATACCATAATAATCATCGTTCGTAGACCTTCCTGATAGCTGCACCATATTGTTAGTTTTCGAAGTTTTATGATATCGATAGCGTAGACTGTACGTACAAGGGCGCGTCGTTTGGTCGAAAGTACTGAGTTCCGACCATTAAACCACTAATGGCGGACATTACCCACATACTGCATGTCTCGTCAGCTCAGCCTCTTCTTTCGTAGTGACTTGGACTCACGCAATTGCTATACTTCTCTCTCCGGCCTCTCGGCAATTCAGCTGAGCCCATGCATTCGAGACGGGGTGGTAGCCAACCGCGAAGCTGTTGACTGCCGTCCAGAGTGCCCATCTTGACCATTTGCCAACATGAGGGTGGAGCGATCGAGCAACAATCAATGTAATCACATAACAAAACTGGGCGGCGATGACGGTACCACCACGCACGTTGCTCCTGTCGCTAATAAAGCCAAAGAAGAACACGACTGGAAGCGCTAGCGAAGCACCGACAGCGGCGAGAGCATTCGCGGCGATGCGATCAAAGCCCAAAGACCTATAATACGTTAGACCTTTTGTAAAAGGTAGTTTTTGGGAGGATGATTACATGATGATTGAGGGTGTGTAAGTAGTGAGAGGCGACCATGTTGAAAAAACCGCAAACGCCGCAACACATGTTGGCCACCGTTTATAGTGCAGAACAGTTCTCTTGACCAGTTGCCAGTCAATGGTCAGCCCATGGACGCCGGGCCGTTTGCCTTCTGGATCGTCTCTCTCCAGTCGTCGCTGCAGAATCTCCCGCTCCGAAGCGGAAAAGCGGACTAAGCCCGGTCCCATCAATGGTCGAGGAACATCCGGGCTGCCGGGCAAAAAGGCAAGCAGCACAATGGAAACAAGGATCGTGAAGAGCCCCTCGACTACAGTCTACAAGTCAGCAAGAGCGGCCATCAGCTCGGTCAAGAGGCAAAAGCACGCACGCAAGAATAGCCACTGCCAGCCTTTGATGCCGTGAGACTTGTCAAGCTTGAGGACGCCGGAGGCGAGAATGGGACTGATGGCGTTTCCACCAAACATTCCAAAGAAGAAAACAGAGGTTCGCTTGGATAGCTCGCGCTTCGTGTACCACGTTGACAGGGTGTAAACTGCGCCGGGAATGTAGCCGGCCTCGGCAAACCCAAGCATCAGTCTTGCAGCCAAGAATCCGGCCCTATTCTTGATAAAGACCTGCATCGTGGCGACGAAGCCAAAAACCAAGACTTGACCAGCGATCCATTTGCGCGGTCCCATCTGCGGCGTAGAACCACGTCAGTCTTGGCAACTTTGTATATTTCCGGGATTGACTTACCCTCTGCAATACCATGTTGCAAGGTATTTCAAAAATGACGTTTGCCATGAACATGAGCTGGTTCCCCAGGTTAATTGTGTCGCGGTTTACATGGATGTCCTTGTCGAAGCCTCCTGTCAGGGCGCTGGCGAGGTTCATGCGATCGAGCTGGAAAACAAGAAGACCGAGAAACAGCAGGAGCAATACAGAAAAGTCGATTCTAGGGTCGAGTCAGTATACTCGATTCAGCTTCAGCTCATGCGGGCGCATACTTTCTGCGTACGGTGGCCTCCTCGGCAGCACCCCAGTCGTTGCTCGATTGCGATGCCGACGTGGAGCCATCAGGAGATATCGTCGAGGCATCGTGACTAGCAAGAGTTTTCTCAGTCCTGTCATCATGAGATGAATGTTGTTTATTTGTTGCGGTGCAAGAGGTTGGCTCGGTCGTGCTTGAGATGGCCATGTTGCTGCACTCGGAGGTGTTTTTCTGCCCTGCAGACCGCATCGCAGGCCAGCTGTGCAATAATTTAGATGTCGAGTTTTGCGGCGACTAGATAGACGAGCAACTTCACGCAATGAGCTGCCGCCCACGTTGATCGGATCCTGCAGCTAGTTGCGGACAAAGACCCTGTGCTACAACCCGTTTTGCCAAAAGCACGCCATTGACATATTATATGCCATCACAGCCTGGACCAAGCCATCGTCCGAGGCTCAGAGGCTGAAGAAATGCAAACTGGGGACACGCCAAGCACCTTTGTGTCGGAACTATCAAGGTTGATCCGACCCTTTGGAAACCCCCACAGGGCACATCTCGGCAGCTGCCAATCGAATTGGTCTGCGCAATCGGAGCGGACCCGACTTCATCTTGTTCCCGACACTGGCAAGCCATTTCCATAATTTTGTCATCAGAAATTGCGTGCTTGAGCTGTTTTCTTTTTGAAGAAATCCCGCGAAATCTCCAAGCCAGTCCCTTCAAAGAGAGATTCCTCCAACCTGTTGTGAGGGGATGCCAATTACTTGCCGGTCTCGACAGCTTTGACAAACTTTCGGCGCTTGTCCTTCCTGCAAGCTTTTACCAAACCAAAGCCGCGCGCAGCTGTACTATGCTGTTGGACCAATACACATCGAGACGGATACGTGTCGCCGCTGCGACCTGAAAGGACAAATGGCCATACCAAAAGTCAAGCGCGTTGCGGTCATTGGGGCAGGGCCAGCCGGCGCAATCACAATCGACGCTCTCGCGCAAGAAAAGACTTTTGATGTTATCCGCGTGTTTGAGCGACGTGAGAGGGCCGGAGGCTGCTGGTGAGTGTAGCCGAAATTCCGCCCTGCGGCTCTGTTCACCACGCTCTGACAGCTTCCATCAGGGTTGGTGACACGGAGCGACCTCCCACCACGACCATGCTGGAGCAACTGGCCGATCGGAGCGCAGACGCACCATTGCCCATCCCGGAGCGGCTGCCCGCTTACACGAGCAAATCGCCGCAGCCACGCTTCACGGAGTCTTCCATCTACCCGTATCTGGAGACAAATATTGATCAGCTTCCGATGCAGTTTAGCAGAGAGCCGTTGCCTGCGGAGACGAGCAAGCACTCGGTACGGTTGTACGGTCCAAACACGCCGTTTCGACACTGGAGTGTCGTGAGGCGGTATATAGAGGGTCTGATCCAGCGCAATGGATACAAAGACCTTGTGTCGTTCAACACTACTGTCGAGCGAGCCGAGAAGGTTGGGGCCGAATGGAAAGTGACGCTGCGGAAGGAAGGCATCGAGCGCGACTACTGGTGGGTGGAGTGGTTTGATGCCGTAGTGGTCGCCAGCGGCCACTACTCGGTTCCTTATATCCCTTTGATTCCAGGACTGGAAGCATTCGAAAAATCGCGACCAGGTAGTGTCGTTCACAGCAAGCATTTCCGTGGCAGGGACATGTACAAGGACAAGGTTAGTTGCTCGGAGTACTCTGCCGCCCATTGCACTACAGCTTCTGACACTGAGAAAGCGAGTCGTGGTCGTGGGAGCTTCCGTGTCGGCTGCGGATATTGCGTTTGACCTGACCAGCGTCGCTCAACATCCGGTCCACGCAATCACAGTCGGCCACAGCCCCAACGGCTACTTTGGCGGCGAGGCCTTCAAGCACCCACAGATCAGCAACCATCCTTCCATTGCAAGGATCGACAGCCGAACCGTTCATCTGCTCGACGGGAGCTCCATCGAGAACGTCGACCACGTCATCTTCGGCACCGGCTACAGCTGGACGCTGCCCTTCCTGCCCGACGTCGCCGTCCGCAACAACCGCGTGCCGGGCTTGTACCAGCACGTCGTCTGGCAGCGCGACCCGACGCTGCTCTTTGTCGGCGCCGTGCAGGCAGGCCTGACTTTCAAGATTTTCGAATGGCAGGCCGTCTACGCCGCCAGGCTGCTGGCCGGTCGGGCGGCGGCGGCGGCGGCCTTGCCGCCCGTCGAGGACATGCAGAGGTGGGAGGCGGACAGGATCGGGGCCAAGGGGGACGGCGCCAAGTTTGCGCTCGTGTACCCCGACTTTGAGGACTATTTCGAGACGTTGAGGAAACTGGCCGGCGAGGGGGCCGATGGGGTTGGCCGACAGCTGCCCGTGTTTCAACGCGAGTGGTTTCGAGCTTTTCTGGAGGGACATGAGCTTCGAAAAAGCATGTGGAGGACTGTAAATGAACAGGCGAAAAGCAAGGACGATGGTGTCAAAGCGAAGCCGCATCTATAAAATTCTTTCACAACGCAAGATCAATTCCCGTGTTTTTAAATCAAGTCTCACATCATGCTCATCATTCTAGTCATTCATTGCATATATACATTTGTAATAGTTCATTACATGTAAGATGATAGCTTTTACGGCGCAGCATACTTGCAATCTATGCGCGATTCGTAGTTTGCAAAGCTTTAGAACAAATATTCCGTCTTTTCAAGTCCACCCTGTTCCAGTCCCAGCCATAGCTTTGTCCTCAGACCACCACAACACCTGGCATTAACAACTGTTTTCTTCGCAGAAGAGAAAGGCAAGACAAATTCCAACAACGAGTATCTACGCTGCAACAGCAAAAAGTCAAAGGCAATAATAAAAACGAGTACAGCCGTTGCGCCGCCCGCAAATATTCCAAAAACGGACAAAATGAAATCCTAAGCAGACCAGAAACTCCACATTCATACATCCAAAACAAAATCAGAAAATGAAAACGCCGAGGTTTCGAGCTCAAAGTGCAGATGTCGTGGCCGTATATAACTCTGCACTTGTTGAGAAATAAAAACGAGAATGCTTCCACGCCCGAGTAGCCAAAGCCAGCACGGTTGGATTATTACAATTAAGAAATGTCGCGCGCGACAAATGGCTCTGAATGGTGTCACTCGCCCTCAGCGGCGGCCACCTCGGCGGCCAACGATTTCGCCGGCTTGAAGAAGGGCGCTCATGCCGTCAAAGCGTCCCTTTTCGCCAGAGGCGCTGAGAGGAGACCGCTCAGTGGTGGTCATGACAACATCACCATCTCCGGACTGCTCCGTCTTCATATGCCTAAATGTAGGCGAGTTGGACAAGAATCCTGGCAAGGATATTAGTGTCTGAGTCGAAACTGGGGTCGATATTTAAAACGTACCATAGCCAGGCGACCCATGAAGGGGTTCAAGCCCATTACTACTGTGAGGCATACCAGATCCGCCCGAGGAGGCTCTAGCATGTAACGAATTTGAAGCAGCTTGGCTGGAAAGAAGTGCGTGTATCGGCAATGCACTGTCGCCAGCCGGACGAGCGTCGGGCAGTTTCGACCCTCCAGTTCGTTTCAGACCCTCCTCACTCTGATATGAGAGAGGCGAACCCATAATCATCGGAGGCGAGCCGGCAGGTGGAAGTCGCCCATTCATACCAATATGCTTATCCTTGTCAAGCATGTCTGACAGTGAGGGTAGTTGCTGAAATATCTTGGAAGGCTCTTGCGGGTTTGCGCGATCGTACCACGTGGCGGGCTGCTGTGAGTGTCGGCCGTCAATCGGGCTGTTGCTCTCGAAACGAGTATTGCGTGGCGAGAGACCATTTTCATCGAGAGAGTTTCTATGCGAGAGCGCCGTCGGGGCAGTAGAGGACATTGGGGATTCGTCAATGGATACGACTGAATCGACTCGGCGACGACTGTGAGGGGGCGGTTCACTTTCCCTTTGCCTCTCGCTACTACTCCCGCTTGCTGTTCCAGAAACGCCGCTCGAGAGCGTCCCACCAGTGCCACCGCTCGTGGTGCTTCCGTAACTACTATTGTGACGAAGTTGACCGGGATCGCGCTTAGCATCTACCCTTTGTCTTCTGGGAGCCTCTGTGGCTGGGCTCGAGTTAGACGTTGAATATGCTGTGACATGATGGGCTGCGTTCTTACGCAAGTGGGCCTTGGAAGCCTGGTTGTGTCGATTCTGCTTCTCCTTGAACTCTTGAAGATACTGTGCGTATCTCTGATGTTCTGGAGTCTTTTTGTATTCGGCGAGTCTTCGACGGTATTTGTCCTTGGCTGCGTTGGCCTGGTTCTCATACGATTCTCGCTCAATCTGGTCCAAGTTTTGCCAGTTCTCTCCGACAAGCTTCGCAATCTCGGTAAAGGACAGATTGTGACTCTTGAGGTCTTCTCTCATTTCTACGAGCACTGAGTTAGCAAGAAGTCATGTGAAATGGCAGGGACGGTGCTTACTGTTGGAAAAGAGAACATAAGCGGAGGGTGGTCGCTCGGGTGCATTTTCATCCGGCTGTGACAGGTTAGAACGCGCACTGCACGAGTACAGGATTGACAAGACACATACCTTGGGGTGGCGCCGATATTTCCTCTTAGTCACGCCGCTGGTGGACTCGGAACCTGCCTCGGAGCGCGCAGCACTCTCCCGTCTGATATGCTGTTGCTTGGCATCCTCCGAACCAGGTTTCAACGTCGAGATCAAAGCGACGCTGGGCGCAATTCCTCGAGCATTGGCAATACGCCTTTGAAGTTTCTAGGAGGTCATGTTTAGCAAAACAGGGCGAATGGGTTACAATCTGACTGCTTACTCGTCGATGGCCGAGCTTGACCCCAAGCGCGTCACTATCAGAGAAGTCAGTTGTGAATTGCGTGGATTGGCAAGGTGAAAGTAAAGAAGCTTACAGGTCGGACTCTTGAATATCGAGGATGGTATCCCAAGAATCAAACCCCTGGTCGACGAACGCCTGGAGGTACTGGGCGAGACCCAGCTCGACAAAAGCCGACTCCAACTCGCGAGGCATGCGGTCGATTTTTGGGGGAACGTTGATGTAGGAAAGGGTGTCACAGGCCTCAACAGATGGTAGGTATCTTATTGAGAGGCTGATGGAATGGTGGAAAGGCGATGGCCGGCATTAGATGCAAAACAATGAAGCTGATGATGGACGGTGCGATATCAATGAGAACCCGAGAGCGTGGACTATGAATCCGGATATTGCTGGGCGCAAGGTGGCAGTGAGGTGACAGTAGGATGACCACAGATTGTAAACCGGAGGATCAGCTCAAGATTATCAGGAGCAAAGACGGTAGGTGAGAAGAAGGTCCGGGCAATCGAGATGCAGCAGAGAGTTAGTGCGGGTGGTGCTCAAAGGTCGACGGCGGCGTGGCTGCTGATGGGATGGGATGGCAAGGTGGGTGGATGGACGGATATGAGTGGCGTGTGCCGGGAGTCGGTTGGGTGTTGGTGATGGCAGCTGGTCAATATTTGAGCGGGTGTCGTTGTAGTTGATGGGTGTGAGGCTCAAAGCCGGATCAGAGTCTTCTTATGACGGCAAGGGCTGTAGGAGGACGATTGGCGCGAAAAGAGGCGGCGTTCGAGGTGGATGGATGGATGAATGGATGGACAGACGGAAGGGATGTAAGTGAGCGACGAATGATGAGTGAGAGAGGCGAGTGAATTATCAGCGAGGTGAGTTGTTCAGGTGGTATAATAACAGTAAAGACGGAAGTTGAGGGCCGCAACAGCTGGCGGCTGGTTGGCGTGTGCTATTGATGCAGAGCCCGTTTTTGCTGAGCTAGCGGGAAGAAAATGGAGATTGTGACGCAATAGAGCACTGGCGATCCCATCCAGGTGTGGTGTGTGGAGAGTGCTTTAGGTGCGTCGCGAGGGTAGGGCAGCAAATTGGACAAGACAATCGAGATTCCGGTTCTGCCTGGAAAAACCCTAGACGGCGGGCAGAGGCAGCTGGACGGGCATGCCGTTACGGAGACGAAACCGAAGAATGAAGACGGGACGGCTGGGAACGTGAGGCGACAGAGTCGGACAGAGGGACTGCGCGGTGGCGAAGGGGCGAGAGAGTTGGCGACGAGTCGGTTGGATGATGAAGATGTTACGAGTCGGCGGGCATTGAGGATCAGAGGAGAAAAGAGGAAAAAGTTGAGGCCGCGGCCGGCTGGAAGTGTAGCAGCCAGCGACGAGCGACAAAGGTTGGGCCTGGGGCTGCTGGCTGGCCTGGAAGCTTTCAGTCGTGGCCTTCTGCCGCTTCCTCCAGGCCTCCCAGTGCTCCCCTCCAAGTTGAAGAGCGGGCGGCGCAGGTGGTGGTGGAAGTTCGGAAGAAAGAAGCTAAGAAAACGGAGGGGGGGCGCAGCTGAAGAGAGGGGGAGGGGCGTCGTTAGTGAGAGCAGCCCAAGATGGGAGAAGTCAAGCAAGTACCTGCGTTTGCCCCTGCTTGCTTGCTAATTTTTTTTGTTCCTTCTTCTGCTCGACGCCTTTTGCTTGGCTGCCCGCCGCGAGCTGCGAACTGCCAGCTGCTAGCTCTTTACAGCACGTACCCGCCAGTTGTTGATCGCGTTTGCACGCTACCTATACGGGTGCCAGCTACCAGCTGCCAGCTGCCAGTTGCCAGTTGCCACCTATAACCAGGTACGCAATAATGATGATGGGGACCCAAACGCACTGTGCGGGGTGCGCAGGTGGCAGGTGGCATGTTGTTGATAAGCTGTTTTTTGTCGGGATACCTCGTCTTGTGTGGTGGTAGTGCTACGGGGTCTGATTTATCCGTTGGTTAATTATCAGTCTCACTCCATTTGTGGTTTAGATCCCACCAGCCTCTCTTCGACTCCTGTTCAATCCATCGTCGAAGGAAAAAGGAACGCAAAAAAAAAAAAGAAAAAAAGCGCTGCTTTTCGCGTGGCCGTTGTTAACGGGCGGCTTCCTGGCTAGTCATTGGCCTGCATGCACCACTCGTCTCTACATTCAAACCGTTGCTGCTATTGTGCCCCTCGCCGTATTATAAGCTCTAATAATGGTGCAGTCGTGACAGTCTCATCTTGCCCGCCCGAAGAAGCGAAACATGGAACACGCCACCGGAGACAGCCCGGGCCTGTGGCGCCATGGCAGTTGACTGCAAAATGCCATGGGGGCACCATGGCAATATGTGTGGCAATGTGGCCATGTGGCAAATGCTTCAAGTTGACCTATCACCATAGCCTCGTCTTTGCACTCCCTCATTCGGCCCCCTGCCCTGCAAGTAACTTTCTCATCCCGTTTTCACGGTCTTGTTGGGAAGCTTCCATGGGCTCGCCAAATCCCATGCAGGTCCATCTTGTGTGGCAGTGGCGTACTGGTAGAGACACAACCACATGCAGGGGCCCCAGCGCGATGTGGGCGATGTATCCCCAAGCCTGCTTCGAACGAGCCTAATGACGGTGCTTTCTTTTGTCTTCGTCCAATACGTGCTTTGTCTCTGATATTGTACAGTTTTATATCCGACATGACGGGCCTCGAGGCGGCAGAGCGGCATGTCGCCTCACTACGGCTGGATGAAACGGCCGTGTCAATCAGCAGCGCGGCCACGCAGAAGCAACAATGAGACAATTGCATGCATGGAAATAAATACACAAAATTGAGGAATTAACAAGAAACATCGCCTCAATCTAAATATGCCACAGACGGTGCGGCACGCGGAGAAGAGGCCGTTTTAAACGTTTGTTGTCGGCCGTTGGCGAGCCAGCAAGCAGAAGACTGGTCACCAAAGGTCGTGCCAATTTGAACGACTCAGAAGCGATCCGTTTATTAGTCTGGCTAATTGGTTGACAGTTGTAATACCACCACTCCGGTGTGAAGGAACCGCCAAACCCCACACAACGCCGTTGACGGCCGGGGCTAATAACGCGTGCACTGCACTGTTAGCCGGCGCACTGGGTCAGTGTGAGACTCGAGCAGAAAAGTAAAATTAACCAAGCAAGTAGAGGCCACAGAGGCTATCCAGCCCAAATCGGGATGATGAGCTCATCAACGGCCAGACAAACAAGGTGTAGTGCCCATGTTAATATGGAAGAAGCCGTTGATCTAAAAGGCACCGGTGAGCACCAATTCTACAGAGCATCCACCAGTACCCGTACATTGATATAATGTCACTGTGACTGCGTGATTCCAAGCTCCCAATCTGGCGGGCCGACAGCTATCTTGCCTCGTGTTGCGGATGACGAGAAAATGATGAGGCACCCGATTCAAGCGTGAGCATGGGACCACAACAGATGGATGAGCAAACAATAACAAGGCAGAGAGAGAAGAAGGGGACCAAAACCTCCGCGGTGCCAAAACCATTCTGGGACCTGCAACGACACAAGGGCCAACTCACGGATCGATGTTTAAGCCTATTTTCGCGATGCCCAAACCTAGCCCAGGATTGCAGACATCGGCGCTAACCGCATGTTAGTGAGATGGACAAGCACCACGCGCGACAGCATCGTCGATGACACCCCTCCGAGGCTGGCTAGACCCGCGTCATCCATGCCTTTTTTGTTTTCCACTAGTTTTTTTTTCCCTTATTAGCGGGATGCAGAAGAAAGAGCACACACCCAAACACAAGACGGTCAGCCCCGTACGAAACTTGATGTCGTTTTCTACCTCTGTCTACTAGTAGACCGGTCATCCTCAAAGTCTACACTACACAGCCAAGGAAAAGCACCAGAATACTAAATAGTTAATGACCCAGGTCGTGTAGATTACACTGACCCGAATTTAGTTTATACTTGTATCCAGTGCGTACTTTGATGTCCTTCCCGCACAGCAAAGCATGCACATCTCTCTCCAGCTCGCCATTGACGTAATGGCTTTAAACTCCCGCCAAAACCGCACGTGTCAGCCTCCAGGGCCAGAAACGCCGCCATTGTCTTTGTCTTGCAAGCAAGCCCGTTCCGTCTATAAGAAGAAAACGGGAGGATGGGATGCCATGCAGGCCGCCGCTCCTCCTTCCGAGTTTATTACGGAGTGTGCGGGCCGGGTCGAAATGGTGGCAAAGGAAACGGAAAGTTACCTCCGGAGGGGGCAGCGGCAGAAAGACAAGAAAGCGCATGCATGCGAGCAAAGCCAAATGACAGGGCCCTGAATGATCGACAATGGACTGAGGAAAGCGACCTTGCATGTCACTCGGTGAGGCGCACGAAGCAAAATCCAAGATTGGATTGATTGCAGGCTGCCATCTAACTTGGTGCTTGCCAAATTGCACACTAACGTTCATAAATAGGTACTGGTGCTTGTGCGCTATCCGTTTGTACTAGATCGCATCCAGCGTCAAGCCGTGGACCGCTAGCGTGAACGTGGCGGTCGCGCCGCAGCTCAGTGTTGCGCTGCGGCGATTTCCTTTCTTCTTTTAAATGGCCTTTTGCCATTGTGTCTGGAGTCGGTGGTGGATTGCCCATTGTTTTTCCAACATTGCCGTGATGGGCGCTCCGTCATTGGCAGGCTGCCAGAGGAGCACGGAAGGGGAGAGGGGTGCCAGGTTTGAAAATGCCACTACGGAGTGTAAAGATCTCCATGTCGTTTGAGCTAGGCAGCTGCAAGGACGTGGGGTGACAGCGCCCTAAAAAGTTACCTAGAGGGGGTGGTGGGATGCATGACCTGGGCGTTCGAGGAGGGCAGCCTGAAGCGCTGCGGGCACAAAGAGGGGCGGCTCTCAATGTGAGTTTTTGTGCACAAGAATTGTTGATGAGAAATGACTTGAGTGAGAGTGAGGTCTGGCGCATGTTATTACATGCAGGCGAGAGATTGGAGTGAGTGAGTGAGCGGGTGGATGAGGCTGCGTGGTGTGGGCGATGACTGGTGACTTGTGTGTGAGTGCCTCAGTTGAGGCCGCCCAGGAGGTGACGAGCCAACTACCTGGCTAGTTACAAGCTACCAACTAGTTATAAATCCGAATGATGAAAGGATGAGGAAAAGAAAGAAGTCGCAGAATTGCCGGTGCAGAGGATTCGACTTTTGCATGCCACAGAGGCATGAATCCCAGCAACAGGTGGCGCCAGTCGTCTACCGTGCCCATCGAGCTTGTGCCTTTGGGATCGAGCTTCCGGCGTGGCCATCGTGTTTTTGGCGTGGACATCGAGGATTCGCATGCGCAGAAATGGGTGCGGCCCCATATTCCGGGCTTGGGGGCGTGCCGACTCGCAAGGGCGTGAGCTTAGCGGGGTGCTAGTGGTAATAAGCAAACCGCGGGCCTGGAGCAAGTGCCAGCACGCACCAGCACCAGCATCAGCACGTACGGACATGCGCAAGAAAAGCATCAAAACTACCAGAAATCAGAAATCCCATCTCAGAAGTATCCGGCACAGACTGGCTTCTCAGCCTCGAATGGTAATTTTCAGCGTCGGTCGCATCTCGATGCATGCTGATCAACACTTCCGCCGTTACACATTGCATCAGCAGTTCGGCTCCAACTTGGTACAGGACCAAAGGAAGGGCTCGCTTGCTTGCATCAGCAGGTCTTGTGCATCGACAAATTCATTGCGGCGTACCGTCACATTACCGTCCACGCAATTGCGGCGTTTATTACTGATCAAAGCTGCACGGCCTATACGCAAGAACCACCACCCACTGGCCGCGCACCAACAAGTGCTTGTCGGCGTGCTGCGGCAAGAAACATACATGTATTTGCTTTCCCATCCCATGGCCACATGCGTGCCTTGCAGCCAAGAGCTCCAGAACCTCTTTTCTCGCACCCCTCCATTACTTGCTGGGGGGGGCCTACCGCGATCGATACTTTCCACCTTCATCGACGGTGCCGACACACGCCGTCGCCCCCCTCAAAGGCTATTCCCGAGTTTCACCGTTTGTAAACTTTTGGCCTGCCGTGACCCCCAGCATGACTAGGAAATATCAAACGGAAGGGGAAAAAAAGACATAAATTGGGGAATCATCTGGCCAAAGTGGAAACGGCAGGGCCAACACTACGTCACCCATACACAATCAATCACTAAGTCTCACACCCCCGACCTGAAGCAACATCGACATTCTCTGTTCACATCGAAGATATAGCATCCGTAAGCGACAGACGAAAATACAGTGGAAACGTTGCCCGTAAAATACAGGGGGCGTCACTCCCTGTCTCGGGCCATGTTGCCATCACACCCTCTTGCTCCTCTGGCGTCGTGCACCGTTCAAAACCGCCCAAAAAGTAAACCGTACCAAAAGCATGCCCTCGCTGGGCCAACTAAAGCTCGACATCTCGATGCGCTTCTCATCACGATTCCGTTCTACCTTTTCGTCCCTCTCTCCTGTATGCCAAAAATTCCACTCCTCCATGTCCATCACACCCAGCAGCATAGAACATCTCGATGCTCTTGTCCAAAGGTCCGTGGTACAATTGCGTCTGACAGGTTCGGAGCAAAGGTCGCGCCCCTTTTTCTTCTTTTCTTCCATTTATCCATGTTCCCTCATCATGCTGTCCCCGTCGAACATAAAAAAAAAATGGAGTTGTGCTGCTTGGCCGGCCTGCCAACTGGCCGCCGTCCTCTTGCTGCAGCGTTCCCTGGTTCGCCGCAGGCGCCTCCTAGTCCCAGCGTGGCAAGGACCGGCATCAAGAGCAAGACGCCTGCATCGGATTCGAGTGCAGCCCGAACGGTGTTCTAAGAGCCAGGATGGCGTGATATCTGCCAGGGGACGATGCTTTCTGAGGCCCCTGTGCGGCAATACTTGCTCAAGACCTCGCGTGTTAGTGATCAAAGTGACCAAAAACTCGCGTGCGCGCTGAGAATAAGCGTGATAATTTTAATGATTATGATTCTATAGAAGAGTCTGTAAAAATGCCTTGTATGTTCGAAATCAATAAAATTTGCCGACAATTTTTTTCGAGAGAGAAAAGCCACATCGCCGAGCTGGTACCAGTCTCCGCACTCCATGAAGCTCTAGGGTAGGCGCCGTTCCGTTGCGAATACCACTTGTTATCGACTTCCTTCCCACCGGATCGCACATGTACGGCTGAGAAAAATGCTGGGTCTCAAGTTTTTGGTCGAAATATTGAAAGTTGATTAAAGTTCCATCGGTTGAACCAAGCTGGCGCAGCCGAGCTTGTTGCATGAGTCAACGCCCTCTAATTGTCGTCAAGCTTGCGTGACCAGAATATCACTGACCCAGCTTGGACGCTGCACCAGAGAATCTCTTTTGACTGAAACAGTGCTCTTTGGAGTCACCGGGCCGGTGTATGCTTTGCCATCCCTATATCTTTCTCTCTTTCTTAGCCAAAGACGACGTATGCATAATTCGCCCCATTGCGGCCAGTTCACAACCGCTGCTGGCGGATCGTTGGACGGGCCCTCCAACCCTGAGCAGCCTTGGAAGCCTCCCAAGATGTATATATCATGTGCCAGGGTCGCACCGTAAGTATTCGAATCTGTAATTCGAAGCTGTTCGGGATTTCTACACCGGGCGTCGGAACCGAGCAACACTCTCCACTGCGAGGCTGCTGCAGCAGGGCTTACAATCCGGGGGACCAAGTGCTACATTGCCAAGCCGGCCGGGTAGCACATATCCCAAGCAAACGGCCATGCCAAGGCGAAGGCCAGGGCGAAGAACATTTCTGGCTTCATCTCGCACCTTTTTCTCTCGCGAGCTAATGTTCATCTCTTGCACTTTGTCGTACTCATACCTCAACGCGCACGACACAGGCAGCATGTATCCCGGCTTCCAAGGAGACCATGTCGTGCCATTCCTCCAGAAAAAAGTTTACATCATCGCCGTCTGGTATTTGGTCTCGCGGCCGTATAAGCGAGTACTGCTTGGCCATGGGTGCAGCCGTAGCTTTCTGCGACGTAAAGATGGACGGGCCACGTTCCGAGAGGCGACCGCAGGGAGCGACTGGACATGGTCGGAGGAGGAAGCCGAAGCAGAAGCAGAAGCAGAACAAGGGCGACAGATCTGGCTGCCGTATCGCGAAATGCGATGCGAATGTTCATTCATTCAAATTTGTCGTCCGTGTATGCTTTCAAAGGACCATGGAAAGAATTGATACGGTCCAGCCAGCCCCGCGACGTTGCGAGTGCATGAGAATAAAAAGTCAGATTGAATGAATTAAAAATTTGCTCTCATAAAAAACAACAACAGATATTCGATAGATAATCATCTCTGTACAGATTGGTGTTGTGCCCCCAGCGTTCCCGTCTCGCTTATATGATGGGTATTACGAATGTATGGCTTTCCCGCATTTCTCTCCCCCCCTTCCCCTCTGCGCCCTTCACGCCTCACCTTCCAACCCCTCAGCGGTCCAGTCCTTGCGAATCTCCAGCTCCTTGAGGTCCTCAGTCGTGTTGATGATGAGGCCGCGCTCGTTGGCGAGATGCAGCAGGCTGATGAAGCAGTACGACGTGGAAATGTCATTCATGGCGGGCTTTGGGTACACGCGCTGGAGGTCGTTCATGACCCGCGTGAACTTGAGCGTCGGGTTCGTCGTCGCGTCCTCGGGCGGCTGCTGCGGCGGCTGGTGCTCCGAGAGGGAGCGGCGGCCAGCGGGCTCAGGCGGAGGCATGCTGGGCGGTGTCTGTGTGTTGTATGATTAGCAAGACTGTAGCTTTGACAGGGTTCTATGATTGATGCCTTACTTGAAGTGCCTCCAGTCCCATACCCTTCCAGATTTCGTCCTTGAGACGGCGGATATCAACCTTTTTCGCCACACGCGCATACTGCACGTACTCTGGACGCACGCGTCGTGTAGCTGCGACGAGGGTGTCGCCAAAAGCGCCCATGGGATTCGCCATGGTATCGCCGCCAAACATGGCCGTCACGCCGCCTATGTTCTCCGTCAGACCCATGTCGGCGCCCGCGCCGCCCAGGTGCTCCTGAGCATCTGCAAACTCCATGTCATCGTCGTCATCGTCGTCGCCGCCGCCCGCAAACGGCAAGGCGTCGTCTTGGAAAAAGTTGGCGTCGTAGTCGCCACCAGGGAGGGCCGTCTCCTCGGGCGCCTTTTGCTGCGCCCAAAAGGCCTCGTCCAGCTCACCTACAGGCTGGTTGTCCATGTCGTTGTTGTTGCCGCCAAACATGCGCCGCCCGCCGTGGTGGTTGCCGGTGCTGCGCTGGATTAAGCGCGCCTTGGGCTTGAGGAACAGGCTCAGCAGCGATTTGGAGTTGAAGTGCTTGTCGTCGGGCAGCAGGTTGCGCGACTTGGACTTCCAGTCTTTCTTGGCCAGGCTGATGGTGGTGTTGCTCGCGGCCTGTGTGTAGAGTGCGTCGGTAAGGCTCGAGTCAATCGTAGAGCCAAAGTCAACCTCGAATGGCTCCTTTTCCTTGCGCTTCTTGGGCGTGTCGCCACCAGGCTTGCTTGTGTCTTTGATTTTGCGGATGCGCCAGTGCTCAGCACTCGTCCAGTTCTTTTGCAGAGCCTGATCAAAGAAGCTCAGGATATCTTGGTGCATTTTATCGGCATTTTGAGGATTTGAGACGGAAATGACATAGTCGCCATTCTCGTCGAACTCATCTTCCTCGATGCCATCTTCTCCTCCCATGGGGCTATCGTATGCGCGCATTTGAGGCTCCAGCGCTGCTTCTCTTGCCCAGGCTTCACCACCTTCGCCAAAAGCTACATCATCGCCAATATCGAAGCTGCCCAGACCAAGGTCGTCATCGTCAAAACCCATGGGCGCGTCACCGTCGATAAGCATGCCAGAGTTGTCGCCGAATGCGCCGGGCAGACGGCCGTCTTCGTCTCCGCGCCAGTCCTCGGGAGCTTTGAGGAAGGGAATATCCATGGATCCGGACGGGTCACCCAGTTCAAAGTTCTTGAGCGAGGGGCAGACATCGAATTCCTCGAGTCGGCTCAAATCGGGGAAGTATCGTTGCCGCAGACCAGTCAAGTCAATCTCGATGTCTTGCGGGTCGTCCTCCTGCTCGGCCTCGTCGATGCGAAGAGCCTCGACGTCGCTCTGAAGCTGCGAGATCTCACTCTCCAAGTTTTCCTCGTCTTCATCTAGATCAACGTCGGCTTCTTCTTCAGCCTTTTTGTCGCCGGAGAGGTCGGCGGCGTCAGTATCGTCACTGCTATCAAAGACGATGCGCCCTTGGGAATCGATCATAAGGTGGTTGAGAAGAAGTCCTTTGGCGCCACCTTCATCAAAGTCGGCAGAGGCCTTCTTGAAAAGAGGATCGACGGAGAATTCGAGCTCAAACTTTTTGAGTTGTAGAGATGTGAATGAAGGTGCCAGCGTGGCCTCGGATCGTTGCGACTAGAGCGCTCTTGTTAGCATGCAGGTGCCATCTCGCGCCGTTGGCCATAACCATTCTTACCTTCTTCTTGGGCTTCTTCTTAACGTTGCCATCTTCGTCCAGTTCATCCTCGCTCTCGTCTCCGGCACCTTCTTCACCATCGCCCTTCTTCTTGCTGTTGCTGTCGGCCAAGCCACTCAGCAGCTTACCCGTCTCGGTCGCGACACTATCGACTCTGTTTGTGTAAATTTTAACGCAGCCATCGAGGGTGCAACTGGCTTTCTGGAAGTTGACGCCATCGCCTTCCTTTAGCAGAGACATGTCGTGAAAGTAGTCGATGAGGGCAAAGTTCCAGGAGTTGGTGGCGTTGATCTTGTTGTCGGTGGCCATCTTCATCCACTCCTCAAAGTTGGCGAGAATGGGAACGCGCTTGGCGGGGGTAAGATTTACGCCATTGATGATGATGGGATCATCGGAGAGGTCGAGGCCACGCGAGGCGCGCGGTGTGCCGGCGTTGGAGCCAGGCGCTGCATTTTCAATGTCGTCGAATCCGAGGCTAGATTTGCGCGACCCGGACGCAGCCGCCTTGAGCTGGTTGATTTGCTTTTCCTGCAGGACTTTTCGCGAGTTTATGCGCTTGCCGCGCTCTTCCGCGTCGTCGTTGAGAGGGATGCTGCCATTGTGAGTGTCTGCTGTGAGTATCTGCGTGGTGTCGTGTTGCGCGATCTTGGTGAGGGGCTGATTGTTATGCGACGCGATGGACTTACGAGTTGAGCGACCCTGACGCCGATCTGACGCTGGCGCTGCCGGAGCGTGGCATCTGAGCGACGCGAGGCATTTTGAAAGGGAGCGTGAGAGGAAAGCAGGCGTGATGAAGAGCAAATTCTCGGCCAAGGAAGGGCCTTGCGTCGCGTCTGTCGCTGAAGTGGTTGTGGTGTTGCCCTGGTTCACCGGCTCACCAACGAAGTAAACAAAGTACCCTTTCAGTAAGGCTTGTACACAGAGCGGCGCGGCCAAAGTGTGGCTGGTGCACACGGTGGCGGTGCTGCAGTCTTGATTCTCAGGCATCGAGATTGCCAGCGGCTAGTAGCCCAAGCCCAACCATGCTTGCCTGCCCCACTCGTAGTTTCTGTAGCGCCACACGTGAGTCAAGCCACAAGCGGTGCCAAGCACTCGGTCAGGCAGGTTATCAGGCGGTCAGCCACGCAATCGCTGTACCTGCTTTATTACAGTGGCGCCGGAGGCCGCTACCCCACTGTAGACAGAGTACCACTTCAGGCGTGTTCAGGGCTGCCAGTGCGCTGTACTGCTGTAGCTACCGGCATCATGGCGCACCGACTGCCCACTGACGCATTGAAGTCAGTGGTGCCAGGGCATCGGCTTAATAAATTGGACCAGGCCGTTTATCATGCCCATTGCCGTTTGACCACCGACTTGCCCATCACGTCACCATCCGCACAACTCTGCCCCTCGCATGATAGCTTCCTGAGATTTCGGGGTTGCTCAGCTCCCTCACCAATACACCGGGCTCGACGTATGCGCTGCCGTTTTCTCTCAACTTCTCACGTCGCAGCCCCAACCGTTGCAATCCCGCGATGCCCATGCCGGCGCCATGGCTGCAGTCCTAGCTAGAGGCCGCCGACGCCTCAGCACGCGGCCGTTCGCCGTAACGCTCCTGCTTATCTCAGTCCTCACTGCATATTCGTTTCTTGCGCATACACATCAGCCCTCGGCCGTGACCGGACTTCCAACGTACGATGCCGCTCCCCATATTGTGTCTCGGAGCAAGCACGCCGAGCCGCAGTGCCGAGAAGTTCGCTCCGTCAAAGACCAATGTGCCTTTGTCAAAAAATACTGCAAGGACGACGATGCCGGCCTCATATCGTACTTGGACCTCTACTACTGCAAACTAGGCCATGCACAACCTGTCGCGTTCATTATAATCGTCCTCTGGCTAGGAATGCTTTTCACCACCATTGGCATTGCTGCAAGCGACTTCTTCAGCGTCAACCTCAGCACCATCGCCACAATTCTACGACTGAGTGAAAGCTTTGCAGGTGTGACGTTCCTGGCCCTCGGCAATGGCTCACCAGACGTCTTCAGTACATTGGCCGCCATGGCGTCTAACAGTGCCAGTATGGCCGTCGGTGAGCTGCTCGGCGCTGCCTGCTTCATCAGTGGTGTCGTCGCAGGGTCGATGGCTCTGGTACGCGAATTCAAAGTCGACAGAAGATCCTACGTGCGAGATATTTGCTTCCTCATTGTGGCCGTCATTTTTACCATGATCTTTCTAGCTGATGGCAGTCTGCACTTTTGGGAGTGCTGGACCATGATTGCTTTCTACATGCTATATGTGGCCACCGTTGTTGGCTGGCACTGGTATTACTCACGCAGAAAGCTGCGCCTTCGTCGTGAGGGCGAAGCTCGCAGCCATTTCTACGGCTCCACCAGCCAATCCGGCGACGAGTTGGCTGGAGAGCCATACCGCGACGACCCTGACGACGTTGACCGTACCCATGGCGCCCCGGAACAGCGGACGCCCGACATCTCTGCCCTAGAAGCCGGTCCGCGCATTGAACTCGAGGGCCAAGATTGGGACGAGGCGGTCGACGAGCAGGCGCAAGACCATGAGAGAATGGTTGCTGCAGAAGTCTCAAGGAGCATGCGAGTCTTGCGAACGAGCCGAAATCGGCGGAATACCAAGACGGCAATTCGACCCAGTCTTGTCGGTGCTTTGGAATTCCGCTCCGCGCTTGCTCAACTTCAGCGTGAAAGCAACTGGCAGCTTTCCAACATGCCGAGTCGGAGCCACTCCCTAACCCATATCCCTCAACGCCGCCGCGGCACCTCGGTTGCCGAGCCCTCCGGTGGTGCTCGCTCGCACCCAGACCCTCAATTCGACCCTAGCGGACATGGACGTGGGCGAGCATTTTCGTCATGTACTGCGCCTGGAGTAATCACTGAAACGGCAGACATGAGCGATGACGGGCAAGGAACCGAGCAACCAGCGGGCGCCACCAAGGCGTCATGGCCTTCACCATCTTTTACTGTCGATGGGAATTTAGCCCCTCCTCCCACCAATGCCTCATCAATCTCTTCAGTATCAACGAGCGGAGAAAACGAGGGTCAGGCTCGTCCAAAGCTGCCGCTGCTTGTGGTGCGACCCCCTACCCGGCAAGGCGGCCCGAGCGACGGCTCGGCACCCACCTCACCGTTTCCCCAATATACAGACTCGCCAGTGTTGCTCACACCATCGCCCAACGCCGAGCCTAGCGAGTTCATGCTTCCGTCTCCTGTCTCACGACGGGTTGAGGTGCCTGGCCCTTTGCGAGACTGCGACTGTGTTGTCGAACCAAAGCCTGTCTCTTGGTGGCCGTATTCTGTACTGCCGCCGCCACACATTATTCTAGCCACTCTGTTCCCAACACTACAGGGCTGGCGTAGCAAGACGTGGTGGGACAGATTTGTCAGCACTATCTCTGTTCCCAGTATTTTCCTGCTCGTTTTGACGCTGCCTGTGGTTGAGCCGGAAGAGGATGAGGATGACCACACTGACGTGACCATAGCATCACAATCTGGCTTCGATGGCACCTCTTATAGCGCTGATGGGCCAGCTCAGCTGAATGGTCAGCGACAAGGCAATACAGAGTGGCAAAGATACCGGAATCACGAGATTCGCAGCAACAGTCGTTCTTCGTCGTGCCGGCAGTCACCGCGCTTACAAGCTTTGACAAACGAGAATACTCTGGTCAATCCACCACCTGCAGTTGACGTGGCGACAACGGCTGTCGCGAACAAGACATTGTCGGACTTTCCTTCGGTCGGCAACAGTACTGCCGACCCTGGGACTTGGAACAGGTGGCTTGTCTGTGTGCAGTTGTTCACGGGGCCACTATTCGCCGTGTTTATTGTATGGGTCAACCAATTGGACGAGTGGCAGAATCCAAGGAGGACACTCGTCAAGATGATGCTGTATTCATTGCTGCTATCACTGGTCTTGCTCGCGCTATTGGTCTTTATTACGGTCGAGCATATCCGGCCCAAGCACCACTATACTTTGTGCTTTATGGGATTTGTCATTAGCATCGCGTGGATCTCGACGATTGCCGGCGAAGTGGTTGGTGTCTTGCAGACGCTCGGCGTCGTGCTGGACATTTCTGAGGCTCTTCTTGGTCTCACCATTTTTGCAGCAGGCAACAGCGTTGGCGATTTGGTGGCTGATATTACCGTGGCCCGACTTGGCCACCCTGTAATGGCACTGTAAGTACAGAAGGCGAAGCGTGATGAAGAGGCAAGCTAACATGGACAGGTCTGCATGCTTTGGTGGTCCGCTGCTGAACATTTTGCTGGGCATTGGCATAGGCGGTGTCCTGATGATGGTGCAGGGCGCCAACCACGAGAGGAAAAAGCACCCAGACCGGCCCGTGCATTACGGGCCATATCCTGTAAAGATTGGTGGTACGCTGCTCGTCTCGTCGGTGACGCTGATAGTCATTCTGATTGGACTGTTGGTGGCCGTGCCGCTAAACAAATGGGTGCTGAGCCGCAAGATTGGCTGGACGCTGATTGCGGTATGGTCAATCAGCACGGCTATGAATGTAGCCATGGAAGTAAGTGGCGTTTGGGGTGGTTCAAAAAGCTCATAGCTTTTTTGCTTGGCGGTATTAGAAACTCGCATACATTCTGGATTGGCGTCGCTTGATTTTCACGAGCATGATGACTTGCAGGAGATGGACTGTTTCTCAGACGAAGTTGGATGGATGTGCGGTTCACGCAGATGATGCAAAGAAAGTGACCGTGTTGTTTGTCATCGAAAGAGACTTGCTCCTGCAGTGCAGTAATCAAACCCCAACCAAGTCCAGCTCCGATGCCTGAACTGTGTGATGTTGTAGAGATAGTTAGGCACTTCGGTGATGTCAGCGTGTACTCTGAGATGGAAGGTAACACCTTCTGGAGTGTCCGCACATACAGTGACCAGAGATTGCCTTTCCAAGGCTAAATGATACTCATAGCCCGGGGGTATAGTTTTGACTTGGGGAACAGGACATTCGACTTCAACACGGGGTGCACTATGCAGCCAACATGGCTCACTAGCTAAGCAGACACTTGACCGGCCAGTCTCACCTTCACAGCTGCAGGCATAACCAATCTGCAAGATCAACAAGTAAGAGAGCCACCCGCGAGCTATGCAGCGCGTAGTGCAACTTCTCTGACCGATTTGCCTTTGTCCTTGCAATGCTAGGGGCCAGTATCTCACTTTTTCTTTTGTTCTTTCTTTTGTTCTTTCCTGGGCATGCACCCAAGTACTAGGCCCGAGGCAACAGTGTTCAACTAGACGGCCAGCTCCATCGGACGCTTCCTTATAAGGTCAGCGCCGACAGGTACACGCTGCGGGCTTAAAAACTTACCAATTACACCAAGAATTGCCTCTTTTGTATAATGGATCCCTCAATGCTAAGAACACAGAGACAAGGGGGCTTGCAAGCGCGATCTTGCGGAAGGGCTTCTGGCGACACTATTGCGGCTGTCCTAAATTAGTTGCTTGCGGTGCTTGCTCCTCCTCGGCAGTCAAAGGGATACAAATTTCCAACGGCCTCGCCCAAAAACAGATCTCTCCGCGTGGGAGGAAGTCGGGGACGGTTCAATTGTCGACCGCCTTTAGTCGGTATAATATGCCGTAGCCTCCAAAGCCGCGCGGCCTGATATGTGTACGCTGTATTGCAGAGCTCGTCCCGAGGCCGCAGAGTGCTGAGCAATCAAGGCAGCCAGAGGGAGTTCTTGCGTGAACAGATGTCTGGGTCAACGACCTATAAGTACTTTGAGCACGCCCACCTCTTGTTACTTGGAGCATCACGCAGACAGCCTTCATAATCATTCTCACACATTCACTCGTCTCAACCATTACCGCACATCATGGCGACCAACAACTGCATTTCCACCCGCAACGTCCTGCTGCAGACTGCTGTTGCTTTCGTCGCCGACCTGGCCAACTTTGCTGACCCCAATGCTTGGTCACTCCACCGTACCGAGGACGCGGTTCACAGTAACTTTCCGGTCTCGCTCGGTGCTGGAATGAATCAGAGCAACGCCGCAATGATTCAGTTTCGATCCAGCATCCTCCCAAACCCGAGCATTTGGAATTGGTTCGACTCCACCGACATGCCCTCTGTTGTCGACACGGAGCAGTGCATCGTCGTGCTACACAGGGAACTCACTGCAAGAACGGATTTTGGACCGTACCCCAACGAGTTCATGTTCATCATGCAGATGACTTCCTCAGGCACGTTGATCGAAAGGTCTTGGGAGATGATTGATTCAAACAGCACCAACAACTACATTCGATCGATCCCAAGGGGTGTGTAAATGCTGAACAGAAGGAACTGAGGGCCATGTCTCAATCGATTTCGGCTTCGTGGAGCAGACGGTAATCTTGAAGGGGTTATTGCTTCATTTGAAGGATTTTTGTTCTTCCATGTCGGAACCGTCGTATCTCGCCACAGATATACTTAGACCTGCAATAGACAGTTCCTTACGATTAGCCGCGTGAAGTACTCGTCCTTGTTCCAACAGATCCCAGTATTTCATCAGAGCACAGCACTTGTCCATAAAGTGTCCTTTTAGCTATCCTCCTTCTTTTGCCTAGATTATACATGTTGGTGAACCGTCACTGCTGCGCCGGGGAGGAGCCTTCTGATTGGCCAAAATGACTTGTAGACCCCAATTTTGGACGGCAACCTGACAGCGCCTCGGGATGCCACAAACGAATGTTGCAATAGGCTGGCAACACCACGAATTAACACATCCATCACTAATGACCGTATCATGCATGGTATGTCCCCATCTGTCCAAATAGTCACCAACGAGAGAAGACTTACATTTAGCGGCGGCACCTGGCAGACTACCAGCAGGAGTATACCGCATCACACTAATAGCAGGCAGGGGACCCTCATCGTCAAAACACGCCCCTGGCTGGCTGCCGATTAGTGGCCCAACCTTTTTTCGCACACACCGCCTGAGCGGCCCGAAGCTACCCCTCCAAGACCTGATTTCTGGACCCCTCATCTTTCGCCCACCTCCATCCAACCTTGCGTGTGTGTGTGTGTGTGGTTGCCAATTCTTTTATTTTTCAAAAAAAAAGACAGTGCCGGCCTGTGTAGGTACGAGACAGAACATCTCGTCTCTCTTGAACCAATCAATTGAAACTGACGCTACAGTAGAATCTCCCCACGGCCTCCTTCGATACCGTCGACTCACAAACATGGCTGCCCCTGCTGTCGCAACCTACCCCCCTCTCGAGGAGCGTCCTCTCAAGGACACCATCTGCCTCTTTGACGTCGACGGCACCCTCACTCCCGCCCGTCTGGTAAGCGATTGCGTTTTCCCATTACTACTTTAAAATCGCCGCTCTCGAACGAAGCAACAGAAAAAAACAAACACCGAGAATAAGAGAGAAGCCAATTAGTCTAACCCTTCCCCCCTCCTAGGGCGCCTCCCCCGAGATCCTCACCATCCTGCGCGCCCTGCGCCAAAAGTGCGCCATTGGCTTCGTCGGCGGCTCCGACCTCGTCAAGCAGGAGGAGCAGCTCGGCGGCCCCGCCGGCGCGCCCGTCACGACGCTCTTTGACTTTTGCTTCTCCGAAAACGGCCTCACGGCCTTTAAGCTCGGCCAGGCCCTCCCCTCCAACAGCTTCATCGAGTGGATCGGCGAGGCCCAGTACCAGCAGCTCGCCAACTTTGTCCTGCACTACATTGCCGACCTCGACATTCCCGTCAAGCGCGGCACCTTTATCGAGTTCCGCAACGGCATGATCAACATCAGCCCCGTCGGCCGCAACGCCAGCAACAAGGAGCGCAACGAGTTTGAGGCCTACGACAAGGACGCCAAGATCAGAGAAAAGTTTGTCGAGGTGCTCAAGGAAAAGTTTGGCCATCTCGGTCTGACGTATGTCGTCTTCTCCCCCTTCTCCTTCTTCTTCTTCTTCTTCTTCCTTCTCCCCGATCACAACTTGTTGAACCCCCAAGACTAACCAAACTGTGCCTGTGTGTGTGCGTGCGTGCAGCTTCTCCATCGGCGGCCAAATCTCCTTTGACGTCTTCCCCACCGGCTGGGACAAGACATACTGCCTCAAGCACCTCGAGACCGAGGCCAAGAAGCCCAACGGCATCGCCTACAAAAACATTCACTTCTTCGGCGACAAGACGGCCAAAGGCGGCAACGACTACGAAATCTACGAGGATCCCCGCACCATCGGCCACTCGGTCAAGGGGCCTGAGGACACCATGACCATTCTCAAGGAGGTCTTTGGCCTGTAAGAAGAAGAACAAGAAACAGGGAACAAAAAGGGGAATAAATTGAAAGGGCCAAAGATTGGGCAATTGAACGGAAAGATATATGGGCCAGTGATCACTGATGACCCACGAGGACCGACCAGAACGTGACACAAACTAGAAAAGTCCAATATACAACGTGATATCAATCACATAAGGTAGCTTAATCCAAAGACATAAACTTGAAAATAAATATTATTCAATCCGAGAGAACCTTCTAGCAACCAACTAAAAACACAAGATTCGTCAAGTAAAAATAATGGAGTAAACCAAAAAAAAATAATATCCGTATTCGCCAGTCAGCTTAAATCTAAGCAAAGGTATATCCAACATGAACCCCAAATTATTGCTTTAAAAAAATGTCGCAATATCAAATCACATGCTCCGTCTCAATCAGATCATCTGCCGAATTCAAGATGCGGGATAATGACTGGCCCGTACTTGGTTGTGGCTGCGTACGGTCCGTCTCCCTGCACGACAAAGTCGACAGCCAGGCTCAGCTTGCTCAGGCCATGCTGCGAGCTGTTGATGCTCGGGTTGGGGCTGAACGGTGGCTGATTTTGCGCCATGACAGCCTCTTGGTCGTAGGCAACAAAGGCAGCATAGTTTCTGCGGCCCATGAGCTTCTTGAGTTCTCGTGCGCTTCCACTCGCATCGTTGTGGAAAATCTCCATCATGTCTTCCTTGGTGTCAGACACCTCATGAGTAGACTTTTGGCCATTTTGTGGCACGTAAAGCGTCTTTTGGTTATGCAAGAGCTTCAAAACGTAGCCGCCTTGAGGCGCCGCCACAATTGGCGATGTGATAATCTGGTACATGGTCTTGTGGTCGCCAGGATGGGTGGGATCGTGAACGAGGCCAGCGCCAGCTGAATTGACATCTATCTTGAATTAGCGTTGGGCATCACTTGAAACCAGTGGAAAAAAAGACTTACCCCCAGAAAGGAACGTCATACGAACCCCCTTTTGCTGTGCAATTCCCTGCAGCGTACGAATAAAGTATGTACGCTCCAAATCCTTGGTGTCGTGAGTCCACATATCCTTTAGAACCTCCTGTATGTCAAGCTCTCCAAATTGGTTGAGCACATTTCCCATTAGTCCCGTTTTACCCACAGCCTTCTTGACCTGCGAGAAGCCTTGGGCCACGACCTCTTTGCCACCGACAACACCTGCGACCGAGCTAGTAACCTTACCGAGGATGTTGTAGGTTGTATTCACCGCTTTCTTGCCAGCTGCGACCGTGTTGGCAATACTTTCAACAGCCTCCAGCCGAGGGAAGACAAGAGGCACAGACACCATCCACACCACATGCTGAACGCTGGGCGGAAGCGTCGCCACCTTTGGAAAAATACCTTGATATGTCGGTCCGGCCATGACACGCGCCTGTGTTCGTTCAGATCGACAGTCGGTTCCGACTACGGCCATGGCAGGGCCGAGATATTTGACAAAGTGCCAGCCAGTTCCAGTGATGGTAAAAACATCATGATCCGTCCTGACGTTTCTCATGATATCGACCGTTGTATGGTGCTGGAATAGCAGATACATCTCAGTGGCGATACGTCCAATGTTCTTGAAAACGGGCGAAGACTGCATGTACTGGGGATATGACCCATATCCATCAAATATGTCGTGATCGTCGATTTGCAGGACATGAGGAATCTGCGCAAACGCTTCACGCAAGAATGGCTGATCGAAATGGCTGGTATAGTAGTGAAAGTAGGCGTGCGAGACATCTTCCTCGTGACGCGCCGTCCATTGAGTACTCTTTTTGTTGTCACGTCCGCTCATGGCGAGCCACTGCCTCAGGAGAGGTACCTCTTTCCACAATCGATCTCCGTAGATCTGATCTCCTAGACCTAGCTGGGCGTGGAAACCTCCACAGTCGACGTTCTTCTGCAAAACGTCTTTCCACATAAAACCGACCCCGCCGAGCTTGGCGCGTTCATTCTGGGATGTACTGGCGGCAAAATCGTTTCCAGAGTGGGCAATAAATCTCCAACCCGTTTCATGTCGGCCAGCAACGACAAATTCGTACCGAGTGCATCCAAGATGCGAAGTAACAGCATATGTCCATCTTTCAGTGCCTCCCTCGCCCATCTGCAAATCGATGTCGTATTTGTAGAAACCCCATCTTTGGTGAGTGTAAATTGCGCGAGGATCCAGTTGTCTTGGACTTGGGGACAGATCATCGCTGAGGTGGATGTGAATGGTGGGTGGCTGGGGCGAATCCGTAACAATCAGTATGCTGCCATACCAGATGCCCTTTTCGATGTCCATGTTGACGTAGCGCAGGTATGGTCCAAAGTAGACGCCATTCGTGGGCTGAACCCGATACATGTCCACACCAGCAGAGGGAGGAGGGCCAGTGAAGCCGCCAGTGGGAGCTTGGGAAACGGCCACGCTCATGATACTCTCGGCATAGCCTGGAGTATGAGGAGGAAACATCGGCGAGGCTAGACTCTGTTTGCCGAATACAGGAGACATGAGCGGATTTCCGTATGTTGAAGCTGTTGGGGATAGAGGTGTTGGTTCGGACTGGATCGGGTTTGGACCCTTGGGAAATTCCCATTGTGTAGCCTGACTTGCAACATGGATATAATAATATTGACCAGAGTTTTGATCCAGATGCGCAATCCATCCCTCTGGAAGTGGCGGCGGTGAAGCCAGTCCAGGGCCTATCGTCTGGGTATCGGGCGCGGGGCCGCTCTGTGGAGGTGCACCGTTCTGCTCCGGCCGAGGCTCATTCGCAAAAGCAGGGTGGCCTGGATGCTGTAGAGCTGGCGAGAGCATCGGTGCGCCGTTGGCTGGACCAGCAGCGGCGGCGGCAGCGGCAGATGAGCTCGCAGCTGCCGGTTTTTGACTCGAAGGTGCCCCATTCGTCTGTGAAAGCTGCGCAGCAGCTGTTGCTGGGCGTGCGGGACCATTTTGTTGCGGTCGGCGCTTTTCATTTGGGTATTGCGAGTTCCCTCCCGGGTTGACACTGGAGTATGCCGGTGGTGGTGAGCTGGTGCCGAGGCGTTGAAAGTCCTGCTCCAAAACGCTAACTTGGACTTGTTGATTGCTCTGGTTGCCCTGGGCCTGAGTCGGTTGTTGAGGAGGGGCCGTCTGAGTTCTCTGAGGCTGAGGGCTCGAGATGACATTTGACCCTTGGTAGACTGTGGGAGGACCAGAAGGTGCCTGGTCGGGTGTCTCCGTCGGTGTCCATGGCCGCTGGGGCTGAGGTGCCTGATTGCCATATTGCGCGAGCCTCTGGGCAGCTGCAGCGCTCTGCGCCTGGCTAGCTTGGAGACTTGTCAGGGTTGCGGTGCCAGAAATGCCAGAGGCAGCATAGCGAGCTTCGATACCTCCGCCGGGAATGACGCCGGGCTCGACAATTGGAGTCTCGGGGGGTGGGGGAGAGCCTCGAGTGGCTTTCGTGGTCGAGTTCGAGGCTGTCGATGGAAAGCGATTGACAGCGGGATCAGATTGTTTGAGATGATTGACAGCTGCGGGCTGCGGCAATGAGCCCGCAGCGGCAGAAGACGATGAGGCAGCGGCTCCAGGTGGTGGATAGTAAGTCTTGTTCTGGTAGTTGGAATAAACTGAAGGCTGTGCTGCTGGGCGCGCTTGCTCCTTGAGCGGTCGAGCGAACAGGCCTTGATCAGAATCAGGACTGGAAGGCGAATGAATCACCTTGGGAGCAGCGCCACGGCGTTCGGCGAGACCAGGCCGTCTGTCAACGGGACTGGTATCTAGACGAGGTGCGGTATCGTTATAAGCAGCTCCGTAGGGCTTTGCAGGAGTCGGTCTGTGAACATCGTCGTCGTCTGGAAATGGCAGAGGTGCGGCGGAGCTAGATGCGCCTGGCGGGAGAGGAAAGGCGGGCTTGCTGTTTGAGGCGGACGCAGTGCGCGAGTTTGGTTGAGGACTGGCGGGCTTGAAGATGCGCAAAGGCTCAACGGTCGGGCTGTCGCCACCATCTTCTGGGGCAGGCCGGCTCAGGAACATTTCCTGGTCAGGAATGCCACGGCTAGCAGTCTCCATTGTTTCGCCGTTATTTTGGGTTCGGAGCTTGTGTTTTATGAGGCCTGGGCAAGCGGTAGCGGGCAGCGCACAGCGCAACGCAATCCAAGCGGTGTGCTTGCTGAAGGCAGCTGTGAATGAAGGGCAGGGCAGGGCGGGAGGACTGATTTGCGCAGAGGCAAAATTTTAGAGTAGACTCGCACAGCCGGTTGCCTCTAATGGTGATACAGACTTGCTTCGGTCTGCCGTTCGTGGCGGGGTGTCTCCAACGGGTCGCAGAACAGGCCGCCTGGCGCGCTAGGATCTGGGTATCTGAGCTGTTTGCGAAGAAGGAGGAGGTATAGAAAAATGTGCGAATATCACTACCGCGGGTTCGAATGTAGAAGAGGACGGTTCAGACAACGGCAGATAGAAGCTGTTACGAGAAACAGAAGACGGTGCGGAGGGGAAGGAGAAATGGTTGAGGCAGGAGGGCTGGGCGGGTTAGGTATGGAGGCCGCAAGGCAATTGGACTCTGGACAAGCTGGGCCAGCCGAGAGCTCGACTTGGCTGAGGTAGCATTGGGGCTTGGACCAGACCAGGGCAAGCTAAGGAGTGGGATTGGGGGCTGCAGCAAAAATTAGTGACGAGATAATTGCATCTATTGCAAGGCCAAATGCCCGCGCCATTCATCGTGTTGCTTTTGGGTGGTCGTGTCTGCAGCAAATGAAATGGCGAACCCCTCACGCTCACACCAGTAGCATCTCAGGGCAGGGGTCTGCGGGGTCGACGCGGGCGGCAACTAATGGCCCAGAGCCCACTAAAGAGCCTGTCATCGACCACTAAATTGACATATGCAGCTGCGCCCCGGCACCTGGAGGTGCTGCGCTCGCTGGAGCTCCCAATCGCCCAGTGCCTCCAGGTGGGCCCTCCGGCACTCCTTCCCATCGCCGGTCCCCAAGCTCCGGGGCTGCTCGCCCCTCATTGGCCGATGCTCCCAAATGACCCAGCGTGTAAGCGCCCAGCTTCCGACACCTGGACTTGTGAGTGGACGAGCTGCAAGCGCCCATCTTTTGGTGCCAAGCCAGCTCCAGTATTTGGCTCTTCAGCCAAGAGCGAGATGTCGGTAGCTTCAATATGGGCATTTCTGCGTGCAATAGTAAATAAGAATGTGTTTAATGCGGGCTGATGTAGTCATAATCGTGTCCTGACATCGGCACGACAAATGGCTGCCCTACCAAAGCACGCTAATCAGGAACAATAAGTTGCTGCCTGTCCGCCTGCCGGTCGTTTGAACTGTGTGCCGTTTGCCAGAAGCGGGACTGCCGTTTTCAACAACTGGTCGCCAACTACAAACGAATGACGGATGACGGAAGTGACGACCGACGAGGGATGGATCAGATATAGAAGGAAAAAAAAACATAAATTCCAAGTCTCTAGAATCTCCCACATTCACACATCCTATCTCTTCCGTTGAGCTGCGTATTTTATCGGTATCACCACCACCACCCACCAACAGCAGCAGTAGCAGCCACAACAGCAACAGAACCATCAGCTGCTGCTGCTGCTGTAATGGCCCCGGCTCGAACCTCAGCAGCTGCTGCTTCTGCTGCAACTTTAGAGAGTCCGAGAAAATAGCAGCAGCAACAGCAACAGTAGCAGAAGCAGCAGCACCAACACCACCACCACCACCATCACAACCACCACCACCGCCACCTCTTCTCGAGAGTGTATCTATATGAGCTCTTACTTACCGCAGCATACTTTGTACGTAACGTGATGCTCTTGTCTACTCTATGTTGTTCAAGCAAATTTGACCTGTATAGTGCGCATAGTTTAAATGACACGGCGTCAGTGGCCGTTGACGATCGAAGCCTGCTGAACACAGCACATTGGTTTGTGGAATCTCAGCAATGTCATCATGTAATGAAAGGGGGGAAAGGCCATATCCAGCATCGCTTTAAAAATGTAATTCAGAAATAAACTTTTGTCTTCTTTCTCTTTCGTGCAAGAAGAATTTTGGGTGCAGCCATTTCCGACATCTCGTCACTTCAACACTAACTATGGACGCCACTTTACGGCCAAAAGTGGAACCTCTCAACGCGTCTCGCCAGCCAAATTATTGTATGCTACGCGTGCTCCAATCACCGACCTACGGTTCAACATCCTAGCTATCCGCCAGTTTTGCTGTTGTTCTTTCATCGACCAATGCCGCCGTAGCTTGCCCTCGATGCCTCCCACTTCCACTCCGGTTGGAAAGAAGCAACAGTCGTTGACTTCATTCTTCACGCCAAAACCGGCATCGAGCCCCCAGCAGCCCGCCTCAACGCAGTCTCCGACTCCTAGCAAGCCGCCCCGAAGTGCTGCACCGGTGGTGGCCCCGTCGGAGCGCAAACGATCCGTCGACGAGTTCGCCGACAAGGAAAACCATGATTTAGACCGAGCATCCAAAAAGGCAAAGACCTCTGCCCTTCCTGATGGCAGCAGCGACGCTCTTCCTCCCGTGCAAACGCCGTCCTCTGCGCGCGCGCAACGCTACTCGTACAATACGGCGCCGGCCAGCACAGGTCAGACAGAAGGTGACATTGATTCCGACGACGAGGCGACCAAGAAAAAGCACTCCGAACTGCACAGAAAGTTTGTCAAGAAACTTGGCAACCCTGATGCCCTGAGCTGGAAATCACGGTTTGCAAAGGACGATGCGCCCGAAGAAAATGAGGACGGCGACGGCGAAGGAGACGAGGACGAGGCCCCAGCGCCAAAGTCCAAGAAGAAGGGGTCAAAAACAGGAAAGCTTACGCCAATGGAGATTCAATTTCTCGAAATCAAGCGCAAGCACCTCGACACAGTCCTCATCGTCGAAGTCGGCTACAAGTTCCGCTTCTTCGGTGACGACGCACGCATTGCTGCCAAGGAGCTCAGCATCGTCTGCATTCCTGGAAAGATGCGTTATGATGAGCGTAAGTATGAATAGCTCCTGCATTTACAGGCACCCCAGCTAATGAGTCTTCGTCATAGACCCCTCGGAAGCGCATCTCGACCGATTCGCCTCCGCCAGCATACCCGTCCACCGACTCCCCGTGCACGCTCGCCGCCTGGTCGCCGCCGGCCACAAAGTTGGCGTCGTCCGCCAGGTCGAAACGGCAGCCCTGAAAAAGGTCGGCGACAACCGAAACGCGCCATTTACCCGCAAGCTCACCAACCTATACACCAAAGGCACCTACATTGACGAGAATGGCGACCTGGAGCAGTCCACCAAAGGCGGCAACGCATCGTCCTCTGGTGGCTACCTCCTTTGCATCACAGAGTCCCAAGCCAAGGGCTCAGGGACCGACGAAAAAGTCAACGTGGGTGTGCTCGCCGTGCAACCTGCCACGGGTGACATCATATACGACACGTTTGAGGACGGCTTTATGCGCAGCGAGATTGAGACGCGGCTGCTACACATTTCGCCGTGCGAGTTTGTCATTGTTGGCGAGCTCACCAAGGCCACCGACAAGCTAATCCAGCATCTCGCCGGCAGCAGCACCAATGTCTTTGGCGATCGCAGCCGCGTTGAGCGGGTTCCCCGGTCGCAAACCATGGCCGCGGAAGCCGCCTCTCATGTCACCCAATTCTACGCCGAGAAGCTAAAAGAGGCCACCTCTTCCCAGAATGAGCAGTCTTCTTCACTGCTGGAAAAGGTACTGCAGCTGCCAGAGCCGGTCACAACCTGCCTCTCCGCCATGATCACACACTTGACCGAGTATGGTCTCGAGCACATCTTTGACCTCACAAAGTACTTTGAGAGCTTCAGCACGCGCTCGCACATGCTCGTCAACGGCACCACGCTCGAGTCTCTCGAGGTGTACCGCAACTCGACCGACCACGCCGAGCGCGGCAGCCTCTTCTGGGCCATTGACAAGACGCGCACGCGCTTCGGCCGCCGCCTGCTGCGCAAGTGGATCGGCCGGCCGCTCCTCAACCAGACGCACCTCGAGGCGCGCCTCGCCGCCGTGCAGGAGCTTCACGACAAGCAGTCGACCGCGCCCGTGGATGATCTGGCGCACCTGCTGGCCAAGACGCGGACGGACCTCGAGCGCAGCCTCATCCGCATCTACTACGGCAAGTGCACGCGCCCGGAGCTGCTCTCCGTGCTGCAGGCCCTGCAGCAGGTCTCGAGCCACTACGTCCGCGTCAAGGCCGCCGAGGATGTGGCCTTTGAGGCGCCGCTCCTCGTCGACGCCGTGCTCGCGCTGCCGCAGATCCTCGACCTCGTCGTCTCGTACCTCGAGCGCATCAACCTCGAGGCCGCGCGCAAGGACGACAAGTACGAGTTCTTCCGCGACGAGCACCAGACCGACGACATGCAGGACCACCAGATGGGCATCGCCCACGTCGAGCACCAGCTCGACCAGCACCGCGCCGCCGCGGCCGAGAAGCTCCGCCGCGGCAAGCCCGTTGACTACGTCACCGTCGCCGGCATCGAGTTCCTCATCGAGGTCCCCAACACCGACATCAAAAACGTGCCCGCGTCCTGGGCCAAGATCTCGGGCACGAAAAAGGTCTCGCGCTTCCACACGCCCGACGTCATCCAGCTCATTGCCGAGCGCGACCAGCACCGCGAGGCCCTCGCCGCCGCCTGCGACGCCGCCTTCAAGGCCCTCCTCGCCTCCATCGCCGCCGAGTACCAGCCGCTCCGCGACGCCATCTCCGCCCTCGCCACCCTCGACTGCCTGCTCTCGCTCGCCAAGGTCGCCGCGCAGCCGGGCTACACCCGTCCGCAGCTCCTGCCGGCCTCGTCCCCCCCGACTGTCAGCATCACCCACGGCCGCCACCCCATTGCCGAGCAGACGCTCACCGGCGGCTACATTCCCTTTTCCACCACGCTCGCGCACCCCGCGCCCCTCGCGCACCTCGTCACGGGTCCCAACATGGGCGGCAAGTCGTCCTTTGTGCGCGCCCTCTCCCTCATCGTCCTGCTCGCCCAGGTCGGCTCCTTTGTGCCCGCCGACGCCCTCCGCATGACGCTCTGCGACGCCATCCACACCCGCACCGGCGCCCGCGACAACCTCTTTGCCAGCGAGTCCACCTTTATGGTCGAGGTCTCCGAGACGGCGCGCATCCTGCGCTCCGCTACGCCCCGCAGCCTCGTCATCCTCGACGAGCTCGGCCGCGGCACCAGCACTCACGACGGCGCCGCCATTGCCCAGGCCGTCCTGCACCACGTCGTGACGGAGACGCGCTGCCTGACGCTCTTCATCACGCACTACCAGAACTTGGCGCGTGTCGCGGAGGGCCTCGAAGGGCTGACCAATGTGCACATGAAGTTCAAGGCGGACAAGGGCCCGGATGGGGAAGAGGAAATCACTTTCCTATACGAGGTTGGTGAAGGTGTGGCACACCGATCATATGGACTCAACGTAGCTCGGCTGGCGCATATCCCCAAAAAGGTCATCGATGTGGCGGCGGAGAGATCGAGTGCCATGGAAAGCGACATGCGCACCCGACGCCTCAAGGGTGCCTGTCGTATGCTGGGCGATGTCATCGGTGACAGCCCTGATCAGCTTGACAATCTCATTGCCAGCATAGACCAGCTGTAAATTTCAAGTGTACTGTATTGCCATTGTATAAACATTATAAGGGAATATGACTAGGATAAAAGTAGTCTCCATACCAAAATAATACTCCGCAAACACCAAGTATGCTTCTAGTTCGCCCAAGTGAAAATGAATGATAGTTCGGATGCTGAGAACCCACATGATAAGAAATGAAAAAACAAGAAATTGAAAAAAAAAGAAAGAAAAAACTCCACGAACGCACTATCAATGCAGCAGCGTAATTACACATTATCACAATCTTGGCTGAGGCCTATCAAACAGCCGAGTCTTCTCGACCCAGATCCGTGGACAGACCTCCAAGCATAGTGTCAGCGGCCCAGTTGCCATCCGTATTGAAATTCGCTTCATCATTGTCATTCTGCAGGCTCGGGTGTACAATGTCGCAAAGTTGGGACTCAACCTTAATGTTACCAGGCAAAGTGTCTCGAGAATCCACATTTTCGGTCGACTCAGTAATATCCGGGCGGTAGTTGATCGGTTTGAACCCGGAGTAGGAACTCGCTAGCGCATGTCTTTTGCTATTCGGAGACTCTAAATAGCTTTTGAAGAATGAGCGATCTTGGCTCAGCAGTGGATTGCTTTCTGACACGTTCAAAAAGTTGGGGCTTGAATTAAGCAGCGATGTGTGCCCTCCAAGAGAGAAGTAGTCTTCCTGTTTAGGCGTAATGGGATGGCTGTCATGGCTTTGGCCACGGTCGTACGCGGAGAAATGAGAGTTCATCGCCAGTGCATAGCGCGATGCACCACCAAATGCATTCAGGTTGAGCGAATTCGGGGTGTCGGGTGGATGAGAGAAATCTGCAAACTGAATTAGAAGGTACTCTGAACTAGTCTTGCATGGTAGCAGTACCGGACGAAAAGTTATAATGCTTTAAATCTGGTAGTCCGGATGGACTGTCTTGGCCGTACGGAAAGGCGTCTTTCGAAGTTGCGATGCATGCAGCCAACGTTGATGCTGACTGGGATATGGGGTTGATTGAGGGCATTCCGTGATTTTCGTAGTGTTGATTCCTACGCGGTTAGTTTTGAGTCATCGAAACGCCTGTTACACACTCACCTAGAGTTTTGTGGTACGGAGGAAGCCACATTTCGATCATTGTACACATCTATTTGCTATTAGTGTACGAAATCCATCGAGATGCTGGACGACGAACTTAGAGGGCTCTGGTCGTCTCGAAAAATGCTTTGTGGTCTTATGGATTGTCTAAAAGGGAAGTTGGCAGTATAAGCGGACTCCAATGCATGGGCTTGCATTCTCGGTTGCCCGACTGTCCTTGTGAATGCATTCAAATTAGCCAGACTCGGGCGTCCGGCTGGCATATTTGTTGAAAGATCCGCAAGAGGCTCTCGCTTTTTTCTTGCTTTGGCGGTTCGCTTTGGGGGAGGTGGTGTCTATTTATATCAGAAAAGCACGTCGAACGCGTGTTCATGTTTGCTTACTGCTTCTTCCTGGCCAGGTATTGGAGAAGAACTGTCGTATACGCCCTTGACCCGCTCAACTTGCAAATCTGAGGTCATAACGACCTGTGTGGGTTCGATGCCTTCGGAAGTTCGACGCATCTTGTCAATTGCGGACTTCGGCTTGCGCTGGTTCCTAGTGCGTTTCATATCTTCATTGGCCAAATCCATTTTGCCCATGCCTGGCCAAATCTGGCCTTTCAGCGACAGCATATCATTAGTCTGTAGCAGCAGCTCTTCTGGTATCTCTGGATCGTTCGCCTCGGTAAATAAGCCGGGGTATATCGGAATGGCCTCTGCAAAGTCAGTGGCGGCATATTCGCTGGAGTCGTTGGGGGCCCGCCTGGATCGCTTTTTGGTCTGGCAATGGAGTTAGCAAATGATCCGCATACGAGTTCAGCCGGCTTACCCTGGTAGTCGGGGTTGCAGGTTTGCTCGTGGTATTTGCACGATGCATGCGGTTCTTCATAGCTTCTTTGAGTTGCTTCGCTTTCAAACGTTCAACAAGAAGAGCTTCGATTCTATTTTCGGCATACCACTGTTCATATTGTTGCAGGCTGACCGCTGCGACCAAGTCTTGATGGGCCCTGAGCCTTGTTTGTGTTTCGTGGTGCAAGTGGCCCTTGGATGCAATATGTGTGAGCAAATGGGAAACATCCGAGAATCTGGGAGACTGTGGGCAGACGGTGCATATAAGAGGAATATTTCTGATCGTCCCGACCCCGTTGTATCCGTCCATGGCCTGCTCAATCGTATGTTAGCCATTGGCGATGACGGGGCGCGAGATGCATACAGAGTGCCAGGTGAGCATCTACCAACGAACGATATAATCCGGGCTACTAGCAAGAAGCAAAACAAGCAGTTTGGGTGTCAAGGCAGGAAAAGAGCAACTGTGATGCCGAACCGGATGAAATTGCAGGAGAGTTCTGCGAGCAATTCTATGGAGCCTGCGAGGACGTAGAGTAGTGGAAGGCAGACTTACAGGAGAAGGATTCCTTCGGTGTCAATTGCATCACTTGGTGTTGAACTGCTAGAAAGAAGGCTCGATGGAAAGTAGAAAGATAAGCGAAAGCACATCAGCTCGCTTGTACCGAATGCGGAAGTATTCTGGAAGGTCTAGCTTGGTCGCTAGGTAGGCACGGGAGGGGACAAGACGTAAGGTACTCTGCAGTACCTCGAGCGGCTGTGCAGGTGTACAGGACTGCGTATCGGTCTCTGATAGTTGTAGGAAGAGACATCAAAGAATATGCCAAGTACTTGCCTCCTAATGTATCCCCTGGTGACAGCGAGTAGCGTGCGTTCCGGTCCATCTCGCTTGTCTTTGCTCCAATTGAAACGTCCGCAGACGTTTGATGGGGGGTTAAACGGCGTGGCGATTGAGGCTTCTCGAGTGCTGATACGCCGTACGGCTCTATCAGCACCGTATTCTGCATCCTGGTGGCGTGCGCAGCTGGAGGCAGGGCCGACGGTATGTGGCAGGTAGTCCTCTGATGCAAAAAGGAAGCAATGGCGGCGCAATAAGCGTCTTTTGAAGGGCAGATTGAGTCATCCAGGCATTACACATTCAGAAGGTCGTGAGGCCGGATGCAAGCGTTTCCGAGCAAACGCAGCACAGCTCGGCGCCTCCAACCTTGCCGGCTCGGCGTTGGCGCAGCTGGCGCGGCAATGGATGGCAGCTGGCCGACAGCATGGCCGTTTGTAGCTGGAGTGTCGGATACCGATGGCAACTTGGACACACTGTGCTTGCATTATCATTTTATTTTATTCATTTTAGCTGCTCCCATAATTATTAGCTCAAAGCCTTTTCGGTGATCTTCTTAGGCATGCAGTATCGAGGATCTACCGGCTCAAGGTCAGGGTACCCCAAAAGACTCAGGCCAGCCAGCCCAAAACACGTGTGAAAGACGTCCGTCATGTTCCCGCGAGAATCAGAGAAGCCACCGTTCTTGAGATCCTGTGTGCTCAGAATGAATTTGGCGAGCCCGTCCCGGTCGATCCAATGCGTGCGATCTATCATGGCGAGACTAGACAGCACCCACCAGCTGTAGCACACGTCTTCCGTCTTCTCTGGCCGCCCATTCAGCCCGCCGCCGGGAAGTTGTCTCTCACTGAGCCAGCGACCAAGCTTCTCCTTGTCAACGAGGTCCAGCCGGTTGGCAATGGAGAGTGCACCGAGACATGTAAAGATCTGCGCCGAGTGTGATTCTGCTCCAGGCTTGGCACCAAATCCACCATCAAAGTTGGCGCAGCTGCCGATGAACTCGACAGCCTTGTTGACATCTACGAGGTCCAATAGTCTGAGCAAAGACAGCGCGTTCAAGGCTCCGTAAAGGAATCGGGTATCTTCCTCGCCCCACTCGTCGCCGAAGAAGCTGCCAGTCTCGCGATTTTGCAAGTCGGCCATGACTGCTGGCAGTGTCAACTCATCTGGGCTGATGCAAGGTTTGCGACCTGCGCATGCCGGGTGACTTACATTTCCCTACCTGCGCCTTGCCCTGGCCCTTGCCCCGCGCCTCCAGATCATCAAGGCCGTCCACCATGGTCAAGACCTGGACGGCGCTCACGGTGGAGAGCATATGCGCGTCGTGGCCCGGCGCAGCACCGAAACCGCCGCTTTCATGCTGGCAGGAGAGGATGAAGTCTATCGTTTCTTGGCGAGGGAGCGCATCGGGGCGGCGCAAGAGATGCAGGGCGTTGAGCCCCCAGTAGACGCCATTCAAACGCAGGTGCTCAGTGAGCCAGTAGTCGATCTCGTCGGTCTTGGAGTCGAGGCTCTGGATATAGCTAACGTGAGCATCTGTGGCTAGAACCGGAAGCTCGGCGGCCTTGGTACTCTGAGACATGATGCTGGATCATGTATGCTATGAAGGTGGTTGTGCGACAGATCTAGGCGGACCAGAAAACATGTGGATGCCTGACATGTCCTTATGTAATGAGTAGAAGATGGGATGGCACACGGCGACAGGTGTTGGGTATACACGGATGCGTTGAAACAGACTCCAGCGAAGACGCTTATTCCGAGGAATTTATAGCGGGAACGAGAGACAAGGCCGAGTAACTGGACCTTTCCAACGGTCAGAGACTTTGCCTCATGGCAAGGGGTAGAGATTCTGACGCCGCATCGGAGCCGTCTTTATTATTAGCTGAGCGAGCTCCACCGAACCATCAAGGGGATTTCTTGCTGCAAGGAGACGTGTTGGCTGTCGTGTGTTACTCGCGCCGCTGCATGGGTTGCACGAACCCCGGGAATCTGCACTGACAGAGATAATATTGGCAATGTTCTGGAATGGCAGGCTGTCTGGAATTCTTGACCATGCACGTCTGGAGCACATTTGCACGTGTGAGGGAGAACCGCTGGCGGGGCGCCGTTGATGTTTTCTTTTCTTGCGAGGCATCTGTGGAGGCTAGCGTTTAAGCTATATCAACTGTAGAGCCAACCAGACAAATTGCGTGTGCTGCAATTCTTGTCTGGCTTTGTATAATAGAGGCACCAGTGACTGATAAGAAATCAACAATGTAGGTGTACGTTGGATCTTACGAAGTGCAACACCCCTTTGTACTTAGTAGACTGGAGAGAGTGCTGAGCGAACCGCCACCAGTTCTGGCGCAAGCCTGCCTCGAGGAAGCGGGTCGTGCCATAGTTGTTTCAGTTGTCCGGTGCCAGGTGCCAGGCACCCAGGCCAGGCCAGGCACAAAAAAGACGAGGGAGACGAGATACCTGGACTTGCAAAGTGCTTTACTGAGCATATTTCTAGCAGCACTGGTAATCACACTACACCGTCGTGCCTGGCAGGGTTTCATGGGGTCGCAGCTCGTAGGTAATTCTTCTCGAGGCAGACACCATCGTGTCACAATACCTTAGGTTGGCACGGTTGGTACCTGTAAAGTGGCAGCGTTGGCGCCAGATTGCCCGGAGATCCGCTGTAAATGCCACTCACTCAAAATTCAGGACCCCGTCGTGCCCATTGCGTTGCCCAGATGGCGCTACCCTGGGCCTGCTCCCATGGAGCGATCTCCGCTACCCCTGGGCCAGGGCTCCCGCTAATCTTGTTCTGTCGACCCCTGGAACATGTACTGTTAAATACGTGCTGTGACGTCCCTGGAATTTGGCCATGACTGAGGTGCTGACCAGCCTGCGCATGTGTTGTGAAGTAATTTTGCATCTGTTGACAGACACGTATCATGACTTGCTTGCGCTATATCTCATTTCAATTTGTTATATTTGTACTCGCTAAGAAACTGCCTTGCTACTCCTACGCACATTCCTATCTCGACTGAAGCGCCGCCCGTTGCAGCGACCTGACAGTTTTATAATACCGGTGCCTCGCCAGCTCGCGCCACGCCGACGTAGCCATTGCCCGCTGTCCGTTGCTGCTGGCCGTTGCCCGCTGCCCGCTGCCCACTGCGCCGACCGTCCCGCCCAAAACCTCGAAAACCTCGAAGCAAAGCCAGTTGGCAGCGTCGCAGCATATCCGCCCGCCCAGTGCCCACTCCCCCTCGCTCCTCTTTCCAGTGCTGACCTCGTAACTTGCTGTGCCTCCCCCTCCTGGTCTGTTGAAACCCTGCTGCCCGCCTGTTTGTTGGTCTACCTATTTCTGGCCCACGCCTCATGAAGCAAAGGACACCGCTGCGCCTTCTCTTCCTGTCCTGGGCTTGGAGGATCGTCTTTTAGCGTTGTCCCTGGCAGCTGCCGCCACCCCAGCTACACCTGTGCTGCCTGCTTGCTGCACCTCCCTCCTCGTCGCGCGTTGCCTCCTCTACCAAGCATGGGACGAAAGCCCACTCCGCAGCCACTCATGCTGCCAGACTCGACCAGTGCCGGCCTCACCCGCGACAAACTCACCTCCGCCGAATCTGCAGCCGCGCAAACACAGGGCCTATCCTCAAACGACGCTCTATCCGCCGTTGACCAGCGCTCTCTGCCACCCAATCGCCCATACACCGCACGCTCACCTCTCCCACCTTCAGACCAAGACTACAACCGCCGCCAGCATCGCGACGACTACCCCCTCCCGCACACTTCTCACGCAAACCTCAATTCTCTCTCCGGCGCACCCCAGCCGTCCTCCCGCCAACCACCAGCCCATTCAGAAGGCAGGAAGGCTTCGCGAAGCGGCTTCTTTCACTTCAGCAAAGGGTCTCGAGTTACCACCCAGCCGTTGCCCGCAACACAACCCTTTTCAGACAAGCAACAAGATCACGCTGCCTCGAGGAGTGGCGAACATCTTGCGACCGATTATTCAGGAGGTATGTGTTTCCCTCTGCCACTTCTTGCTCACTGCGCTCCTCGCCGCATCGTTCAGCCCGCTGCCCGCCCGCGTCTCCGACCTCCTTTCATGTTGCTGTCCCGCGCTAATCCTCGGCTTTTTGCCGCTTCCTTACAAACAGGCTCAATCTACGGACAGGACGATCTGCAGCGGCCGAATTTACCCTTCTCTTCTCAGTCACAAATATCACTCTCGTCCGCCGGTGATACCGATAGCGCCCCAACAGCTAGCGGCAAGCCACGCAAGTCAAAACCGTTTGGCCTCCTGGGACGCTCCAAATCAAATCGCGACAAGGACCGCCCCAGTCCCAAGCCAGCGCCTGCTACCCTGCCGAATACCCCGAGCATCCCCATTGCGTACGACAATTCTGCACCTCTGCGGACTGCACCGGTTGCTCAGGACCGCGCTTTTCGGGAAATGATGAACTCGAGCATCCGAAACCGTTCGGAAGACCGTGCTCCCGCTAGGAACGGCAGTGCCAGCCGCGAAACCCTCCGCGACCGCGAACGCGATAATAATCACAAAATGCATTCTTCTTCGTACAAGGAAAATGGGGGCTCGACTTTTCTGAGCGGCTTGCGTGGCTCCCGGGCCGCCGATATCTTCAGTAAAGGCTTATTCGGCAAGAGCACAAGAAGCGGCAGCACAACAGAAAAGGAACCGGTTATTGATGACGAACATTATGCGTTAAAAGTCCTCAACCTTCCTTTGATTGAACAGACACGACTCACTCGAATCTCAAAACGGCTCGAGCACTCGCGCGACAAGACGGAATTCTGGATGCCCGCCTTTCCCTGGCGTGCCATTGACTACCTAAACTACAAAGGCTGCGATGTTGAAGGTCTATATCGCGTACCAGGTAGTGGCCCGCAGATCAAAAAATGGCAGCGCCGTTTCGATGAACGTATGTTGATTCCCCTGGATATACTGACACTGACCTGATTGCTAACTAACCGGCCGCAGAGTACGATGTCAATCTATTCGAAGTTGACAATCTGTACGATATCAATATTGTTGGCTCGATGTTGAAGGCGTGGCTACGAGAGTTGCCAGATGAGCTGTTCCCCAAAGCATCGCAGGACCGCATTGCAAGAGAATGCGCTGGCTCGGAGGAGGTCCCGCAGCTGCTCATCGACGAACTTGCTGAATTGTCGCCCTTTAACTACTATCTGCTCTTCGCCATCACTTGCCACCTCAGCCTTTTGCTTGCCCACTCGGATAAGAACAAGATGGACTTTCGCAACTTGTGCATCTGCTTCCAGCCCTGCATGAAAATTGACGCGTTCTGCTTCAAGTTTCTGGTCTGCGACTGGAGAAACTGCTGGAAGGGCTGCAAGAATGAGGCTAAATATATCGAGGAAGAGTACAAGCTCTTTGACCAGCCGCCACCCAGAGGTCTCGCCGAGGCGGCGCATTTGGCCAGCAACCCCGGCGAGCCGCGCACCGTTTCCCCGGCCGATAGCAACCAGGACGGCAAAGACGAGTTTCACGATGCTCTCGCTACTAGCGGACCTTCCAACGACAACGATTCGATAGGCGAAAGAACTGATGACCCTGAAACACGGCCAAAGACGGCCGACATGCGGCCGCTGTCGCCAATCAAGCCACTGTCCCCATTGGGATTCTGAGCATGTGCTGCTGCACTCGACTTCGCATAATATGGTTAAAATTACGACTTGACGTTCAACATCATGCACGCCGTCTCTACGACGTGGTTAAAAATTCTTTTCTCAGTTCAAATTTTTTAGCAATAGCAATACCGATTTGGAAACGTGCTTCGTCTCCAGATATCCACTGGCCAGGACCGAGGGCATTCACTCTTGACTTCCTGCCATTGAGGCTTCACCGCCAGTCGCCTCTACCGTTCGCCGTTTGGTATACCCCACATCGCGTTTATACTTTATTTCCGATACAACTCGCGCCCTATTCTGTTTCTTTTCCTTTGACGCTCTATTACTTTGCCTTTGTTCCTTTTAGCGATCTGCTTTGGTCGACCTGCCCCCCAGCGGTGCCGCGCCAAGCACTGGCGTTGAAAATCCGATGCACTGGGAAGGAAGAGGCTGAATGGCTCTACGTTTTTGTTTCATTATTAATGTTTGGCATAGAAAGTAGGTGGAGGCAGGAATGCGTCTCTTATTTCAGTTTGGTTCTTTATTCTTGGGAGGAAGTCGTCGAGGTCTGCGTCCGGCTAACACAATGTGCTTGTGGCCCGGCGTGGCCTGGGCGGAGCCCGTGGTTCTTCAAAATGTACGATAGAACAAAAGAAGTCTAATTTGGTAAAGCGTATCACGTTTGGGGTTACAGCCTGTACGAGACGGAAAATGATGCAATTCTAGTCAATGAACCGAAGTACACAAATGAGTCCATGTGACGATCAATCATGTACATGGATGCCATGTTAGTCGTGCTTTTCCCCCTCCAGAGCAAAGAAAATATGAATTCCAAACAACGCCATAAACATGACCCAAACGCCTGCGCCGTGGTAATACAGAGACACCCAGACTGTCTCTGCCCACTTGCAAAATGCTCTGCCACTCCTTTTCCCTTGCACCCACGGAGCCGCTCTCCTGTTACTTCTTGAGCTTGGCGTCCTCGGCGGCGTCGCGCTGGTTCTTGCGCATCTTGCGCTCGTTGCGGCGGACCCTCTCCTTGCGCTCGCGGCGGCCGTCGCCGCGGATGCTGGTGCCCTCCTTGCGGCGGGCCTCGGCCTCGGGGTCGACCTCGACGAGCCACTCGTCCTCGCCCTTTTTGTTGGCGGCCTTGTACCCCCACTTGCGCGTCCACTCGCCGGTGGCCTCGTCGTAGGCGAGGTTGCGGCGCTGCTCGCGCGTCTTGGGCGCGATGCCCTTTTTGGCGGCGAAGCGCTCCCACTTGGTGGGCGGCCGGGCGGCGGGCACGGGCTTCTCGCGCGGCAGCCGCGTCGACGGCGCGGGCAGCGACAGCAGCACGCCCTCCTTGGTCGAGCTCAGCGCGCAGGTGCTGAGGAGCTGGTTGATGAGCGACTGCGCGCCATCGCGGGCCACGTCGGCGAGCGACTGCTCGAGCGCGGCGCGGTCGAGCGTGATGCTGTTGGGGTCCTCGGCCATCAGGTAGCCCAGGTCAAAGGTGTACGGCGTCGGCTTCTCGACCACCACGGGCAGCTTCGGTTTCGAGGCCGGGATGGACATGTTGTTGCTGTGTGTGGGTTTTTTTTTGGCGGATGACGGAATTCGAATTCGTGGTTTTCTTCTTGGTTTTCTGGAGGGAAAACGAGCTTTGGGAAGACAAGATCGTTTTTGCTTGCGAAAAAGAATTGTATGGCTGGTTCTCTCACTGGCTTGCATGTCCAGCAACTTTTTTTTTCTGCGATAGGCTCTTATCGTATTGATGTCGGATCTACGGCGCTCAAATGTTCCGGGGCTGCCTTGGCCGCTGGTCAGTGGTGGGCCAGCGCTGTAGCGCTGAAAGGGCCCCTGGTTGTAGGTGGTCCAGCAGCCAAGACCTCCTGGGCCGAGTGAGTGAGAGGTTGTCGATGGTTTTTCCGACAGCTTCAGAACCTCACGCGACTGCCTACCGCCAGCCAGCCCACACACGGGCCCAAGACCGATATCCTACCCGCTATTCCTGTAGATACAGGGCCTTTTCCCCGAGCGACATACCCATTCTACCATCCCGGTCCCCGAGCTGGCCACAATGGCCGCCAACAGCTGCTTCAAGGCCGTGATGCTGCGGCCGGCGCTCCCCCGAGCGCCGCGCATCCAGCCCGCCCTCATCGCCATTGCACCCCTTTCGACGACGAGCAGCCTCGCCGCCGGCCCGCCGTCGGTCAAGAGCCGCCGGGACATTGTTAAGCCGACCAAGAAGACGTTCAACAAGAAGCGGCTCGGCCTCGACAACGTCAAGAAGCCTGCCCCCGGCGAGCGAAAAGCGTTTCGCAAGCGCATCACCCTGAGCAGCAACAGCGCCCTGGCGGTCAGCGGCTTGCAGACAATCGAGGGCGGCGTCCTGGCCGACGCGCAAAACGCTGCCACCGTCGTCCAGCTGCCCGACCAGATCGTCGACCAGCTGCGCGCCCTGGGCGCCTTTCGCTCGACGCAGAGCTGGGGCCTGTTCAGGAAGCCGCACGTTCTGGTGCGCAAGGAGACGGTGGAGATGATTGCCCAGATGGACAAGTCCGTTTCCAGTAAGGAGGTAGCCAAGATCATCCTCACAGGCAGTCGGACGTCCGGCAAGAGCACGGCGTTGGTTCAGGCCATGAGCCATGCTCTGAAGAACGACTGGGTGGTTATCAACATTCCCGAAGGTATGCGCCTTGTCATTTCCTTTTTAGGGCACTTTTTGATGAATGAATCTAACGCGCTGCCTGTCAACAGCCCAGGACCTTGTCATTGCTCACACAGACTACGTACCCGTCCCGAACACGGAGCCAATGCAATTCACGCAGCCTTCATACACCCTCAACCTCTTGCAAAACATCCTCAAGGCAAACAGAGCGGCGCTGGAAAAGCTCAAGGTTGAGCAAAAATCGTCTCTGACGGGCGGTCTACCCGAGGGCTCCTCGCTCGCCGACCTCATCATCAACATCCGCGAACCCGACGCGGCCTGGCCCGGCTTCCTCGCCCTCTGGTCGGAGCTGATGCTGCCCGGCCGCCCACCTGTCCTCATGGCCATGGACGGGCTCACCTTTGCCAACAAGGACAGCGCGTACCGCGACCCCGCCTTCAACAAGGTCCACGCCCACAACCTGACCCTCATCGGGCACTTCTTCGCGGCCCTATCCGGCAGCAAAAAGATGCCCAACGGCGGCGCCGTCGTCGCCGCCGACTCGGCGAGCAACACGCCCGCGCGCCACCCCTCCGAGGCCCTCGTCCTCGCGCAGCTCGAGGCGGGACAGGCCGGCCGCGACGTGCCCACGCCGGATCCGTACCTGCGCGGCTACGACAACAAGGTCTACGACGCCCTCAAGAACTGCCGCGTCCTCCGCCTCGAGGGCGTCTCCAAGGACGAGGCGCGCGCGCTCATGGAGTACTGGGGCGCCAGCGGCCTCGTCCGCAGCGTCCTGAGCGCGGAGCTCGTCGCCCAGAAGTGGGCGCTCGGTGGCCACGGCAACATCGGGGAGATGGAGCGCGTGGTGTTGCAGAATCTGAAAATGTAAAATTAGCATCTGAGTGGATATTTGGAAGATGGAGAGGGAGGATGGCTGTTGAAAAGAGAATTTATTGTACAATATGACGCTGCTTTAGGAGTTTTATAAATAAGACCAAGCCACATCTTCTACTTTTTAACATGTAGTTTATATGCATAATATTGCTCTTTGTGAATCATGTACACGAAAGAATGTTTGATCTGAATCTATCATTTCGTCATGAGCCAACAGACTCGAACTGGATCATGGGAAACTAGTTGTAATGAATTCGAGTGTCCTAGATCTGCACAAAGGATTCTCCTGACGATTGTTCAACACACAAACGTCTCCTCCCAAACACTTAGCTGTAAGAAAAGAAATGATGACCCCAAACGCCAGATTTCCACAACAGTAGATCAAACCAAAAAAAACGCGCCTTTTCATGCCTTGCTCCTCTCTTCGCATCTATAGATCGTCCATGTCGTCGTTGCCGTCATCGCCGGTGGCAGTGACAAAGACAAGTCTCGTGCCGCTGCCAGTTGTTTGCCAAACCTGATGATTGTGTTAGCAAATCCGACGTAGACTCGTAAAAGTATATCACAAAGACTTACGTCGAGAGTAGTGTACTCTTCCAGGGCATTCATCCACTGGTCCTCGGTGAAGCCCTTGGCAATTACGCGCTCCTTGACCTTTCTCATGCTCAGCTCGATGCCCAGCTCATCGTCCTCGGCATCGAGCTGAGCATGAGAAA